>VMDO01038558.1:0-13382 GCA_007922755.1 Pedetes capensis
ATACAGACAAGGAACTGCCAGAAAAGGAAGCCAGATTCAGAAGAGGGTGTGCGACCAGTGACATCACTGCTGATGTGAGATGGATATTAGCTGGAAGCAGAAAATATCAAAAAGATGTCTATCTGGGTTTTATTGACTATGCAAAGGCCTTTGCCTATGTGGATCATAACAAATTATGGGTAACACTGCAAAGAATGAGAATCCCAGAGCACCTCATTGTACTGATGAGGAGTTTGTACATGGACCAGGAGGCAGTCATTTGCAGACAACAAGGAAACATTATTTGGCTTAAAGTGGAGAAAGGTGTGCATCATGGCTGCATCATTTCACTATATCTCTTCAATTTCTATGCTGAACAAGTAACCTGAGAAGGTGGAGTTTATGAAAAAGAATGAGGCATCAGGATTGGAGGAAGACTCATTAACAACCTGCATTATGCAGATGACACAACTCTGCTTGCTGAAAGTGAAGAGGATTTAAAACATTGCTGAAGAAGATCAAAGATCAGAGCCTTCAGTATGGGTTGAACTCATCAGTAAAGCAAAATCCTTACAATTGAATCAGTATGCAACTTCATGATACATGGAAAAAAGATTGAGGTTGTCCAGGATTTTGCTTTACTTGGTTCTACAATCAACACCTGTGAATGCAGCAGTCCAAAAATCAAAAGATGCATTGGTTTGAGAAACACTGTGGCAAAAGATCACTTCAAACTTGAAAAATATAGGTGTCATATTAAAGGTGACGGTGCACCTGACTCATGCCATGGTATTTTCAGTCACGTCATATGGTTGTGAAAGCCAGACATTGAACAGGGAGACAGGAGATGAATTGATGCTTTTGAATTATGGTGCTGGAGATGACGATTGAATATACCATGAACTGCCAAAAGAATCAACAGACCTGTCCTAGAAGAAGAGTGCTCCTTGGAAGCAAGGATGGCTAGACTGTGTCTTACATATTTTGGACATGTAGTGAGGAGGGACCAATCCCTGGAGAAAGACATCACGTTTGGGAGAGTGGCAGGTCAACAAAAATAAGAAAAGAAAAACCCTCCACCAGATGGATAGACACAGTGTCTGCAACAAAAAAACATTAAAAACGTTTTATTCTGAACCCTAACCTGAACCCTTTTATTATGTTAAAATTGGGGAAAATGAAACAATGGGCTTAAATATAAATAAAATTGTGTGCCCAGCATAGAATTGTATGTTTCATTCTGCTGTACATAGGGCCACGATGAGTCAGACCTAACTTGAAGGCACCCAACAACAACAACATATTATAGAAAAACAACCTCTTTATCCATAATGATGGATGGATAAAATGGATATTGTAGATTGGTGAATTGAGCCAGGGTTCACCTTGATTGCCCAAACTTGACTGAAGAAAGCATTTGATTTATTGATGGTTTATATTTAAGGAGAAAAAGCGCATGATTATTTGTCAGACTATATTTTTAAATAAAAATGTTTCTTCTTTTTAACCCTATTTCCATTGAACTTGACCAGATCCTGTTAAAAAGTACACAGCTTAGAAATACTCAGTGAGTATTTGGCATACTTGTTTACGCTGGACATGGCACCAAACTCATGCAAGTAAAATGTTTCTATGGCAGGTCCACAGCCATACCACCCTGGCATCTAGTCTTATCAGATCTTGGAACTTAAGCATGGGCCTGGTTAGGACTTGGATGAGAGTCCACTGGGGAATACCAAGTGCTGCAGGCTTGGAAGTAGGATCCAGAGCCCAGTCCCCAAAAAGTCAGCTGCTGAAAACTCAGAATAGCAGAGAGGCACTGACCATAGTGCCAGGCGATGGCAGGTAGTGTTACATCTGTTGTATGTAGGGTTGCTATGATTTGGACCTGACTTTATGGCACCTAACAATAATAACAACAGACTGAGAAACAATACTGACTAGTTTTTTGGGGTTTGTTTTTCTTCTGTTTTTATTGAGGGTAGAAAATACTACATTTAGGAAGCTCAAGTTTGTCTATGGACCTAAATTTGGGAAAAGAGTGTCTTTTTTTCATTCTTTAGGTACTTGCATCAGGATTTTTGTTATGAGCGACTTGTTGTCTGAAATCTAAACCTCCTTTGTTATTTAGAGGGGCAACTGATTCTGATTTATTTTGTCTTCTGGATTTATAAAGGGGGATTAGTCTAACTTCTTTCTCTCTCTACTTTTCTTCTTCACCCTGTTAAGATTTCGTACTAAATTCTTATTTAATTGAATTTTAGACCATTTCACATCAGTTATTTTGATATTAACTTAAAATGAATTTGTTATTTTCACTATTGATTTTTCCTTAAGGTTTTGTTTTTGAATTTATAGGCCAAATTTATGTTGTGTGCATCTTGCAACTTTTGAACTTCTACATAAATCAGTAGTTCTCTACATCATTGCTTATATTTCTTTGGTATCCATTGAAATTTTATTTTGCTCATGTTTGCTATTAATGAACATTGGCTGTTCTTCCAGTCTGTACATTTGTGTAACTCCTAAGTCTGTCTTTTTGGCTAGATATCTTAATTAAAACATATTTAGTGGCCACTATGCACTGAATCTTGTGTTGGGCCATGTGGATACCACAGCAAAAGGCCTAGTCTTGCTATTTGACATAGATCTTCAAATGTGTGAAAAACTGAGTTTGGGTTTAGATCTAAATCCTCTGTATAGATCACAAGTCTTAAGACAAAGCTGAACTCAAAGCTGAACCTTGAACCTGTTATTGTTTTAGGTTTTTGTTTTTTTGGGGGGAGGGGTACTATAGGGCTGAATTGAATCCAGGGCACTGCACCACTGCGATGCACCCCTTTTTAGTTTTCATTTTGAGACAGGGTCTTGCTAAGTTAAACAGGCTACCTCTAGCCTCAAACTCATGATCCTCTTGCCTCGGTCTCTGGAAGCACTGGAATTACAATGTGCACTGCTATGCCCAGTTCAGTCCAAACATTAAAAACGATCTGCTGTACATAGGGTCGCTATGAGTCGGACTCGACTCGACGGCACCAAACAACAACAACAACAACCTGAACCCTTTTATTATATGTTAAAATTGGGGAAAATGAAATTATTTGTCTATCTCCCCACAAGATTAAAGTTTTAACCCTGAATCCAAACCAAACATGAACCATTAATATTTTAACTATTGAACACACACCCAAAACTGAACCCAATTATTCTCAGGTTTAATGCCCTGCTGTGTATGCCCTCATTAGCCTTGATATGTAGGCTAAGGAGCATATGGAATATATGGAATTACAAATTAGGATTGTATGTAGAGTGGGTCATTACAAAGTTTTATGGGTGTACACAGAAGGGACATTCAGCCTAGGCCTGGGATGCTGTTTGATCAGCTGTTATAAATGACCCCCACAGAGAATTATGATTAAAATAATGACTCAGAAGAGGGAGATGGTTGTGTTCATCCCCTTCTTAAGGTCTAATGATAGAAACATGAAACAGTTACATATTAGAACACATGGAGTGACAGACCCAAGGCCACACCAGCTAGTCAAAGCGGTGAAGACTGAGAAAGGAATTAAGGTTAGTAGTCTGCAGTGACTCACTGAAGTTGAAAAGGATTGTTGGATAGTTTGAGTGATAGTCTGGTAAGTGTTTAGGGTACTCCTAAGTTTCTGAAGCTGAGGGTTTGTGGGGTAAGAAAACCCAGGGCTGGACCATGGCAGCAGGAAGCTAAAGGCTGAGTTGCAGCCATTGGATGCTGGGTAAGCAATAAGGAACTGAGAGGTTAAGGCATGCAATGGATCTGTGCCTCAAGACAGGATACTGGCAAGGATAGTGTAGGGAGGAATTACATGAGCCACTTGTTCAAGGCACTAGGGGTGTGGGGGAGGGAGAGAAAGTAGTGCAGCCAAAGGGCATGAATTTTATTAGTGGGTTTTAATCATGTATTAGGAGGATAATGGTCCATAAGTGTTAATCTTTCCCCTATTTAAAAAAAATCAGAGTTGTGTCTATTAACAAAAGACATGGTTGCTTATATTTTTACAATATTTTTCTACACATACTAAAATTACTCGACTACTATTGGTTATACTATGACTTTGAGACATATATGCATGCTTTAACAAGTTGTAACCCATGTGTTTTACTGTTCATTATAATTTTACTATTCATTTTTACCTTAGTATTTTTATCTCAAAAATAAGTCAGGAGTACCTTTTACTTATCAGTTATTAGGACATATGTCTGCTATATATTAATTTTAGGGTCTATTAGGGGTGACTTTAATCCAATAAAGAACACATGAATGAGCATATGGTTTGTTAAATCATATTTATAATAATTAGAACCAGATCACATTTAAATAAAGTAGCTTATAAACTGGAAATTCTGTTTTTATTTGGAAAAGATTTTAGCGTAAGAAATTAGAGGGATTATAACAAATATGAACAGCAAAGCCATATACCATGAAGCCAATCTGATTATTAAAATGTAAAAACTAAATACTGTGTAAGAGGTAGAATATTCTTAAGGTTAGTGTCTTTCCAAAGCTTTTTCGAGACGATCTCAATTTGAGAAGTCCATGACAGATATGAAAATGTTCCTCATTCTAGAAGACGTGGCCAATATAACAAATGTCTGAACATCAGCAAATACAGATACTGTTAAAATACTTAAGGAGCTTCCTATATTTCATGCCATTTGGTGGGGTTATGTTTTATAAGATATTTACCTTTTTTTTCAGAGTACAGACTTGTTTTACATGAGTCCTTCAGAAACCATTATCAGCTGGCAAATATACTCTATTGGGGAAGTTTATATTTCCCTGAACATGGCAACTCTGAAATTTTAAGATGTTTGTCAGTCTGAGATGACATGGCTTTCACGGGGTATTTTTCATTTTTTTAGATACACAGATACAACAATTAGATAAATTCTATAAAGTTATAGGGCTAGGATATAAAACAATGTATAAATCATCTGTGGCATATTTCTAATCAAATTTATCTCCACAATCTGTGGTAATAGTAATAACTATATTCACAATAACAATCAAACTACCTTGAATACCTTGTGTACATTATGAACATCAACATTAGCCATCAAATATCTTCTCAGAATTTTAATTTAATGCTCCAAGTATTTAACTTCCCATTCGATTTGTAGTATTCAAAAATGCATTGACAATTTTAATAGTTGCATCAGATTTGCTTAGCAAGTAACCTATGATAGTATTCTACTGGAAGAATTGTATTTGAAATTACTGTATTAAACTTTCAGGTTATATTGTCAGTTGTCTGTGGTCTAAGCCCAAATATATCTATCTACAGATATTTGCCACATCCCACTATTAACCTATTTTCAAATTGTAGGGATTTATGAATCATGTTGTTGTTGTTGTTAGGTGCCGTAAAGTCAGTATCTGATTCATATCAACCCTACGTACAACAGGCAAAACACTATTGTCAGTGCTTCTCTGCTATTTACAGGGTTTTCAGGCAGAGTGATTTTTTTGAGGAGTGGGTTCCCGGGTCCTTCTCCCAAGTCTACAGCACCTCGTGTTTCCAGGCGGTCTCCCATCCAAGTACTAACCAGGTCCGACCCTGCTTAGCTTCTGAGATCTGATGGGATTGGACTCTGCAGGGCTCTGGCTGCAGGCTTATGAATCATAGATAGTATAAATTTTCTCAGTTATGCTTATTCTTAGAATGGCTCATCTAGTCATCATATTCACTGTAATGTTCTAGAAAACCATTTCTCCATTTTTCTCCTGATTGTCAAATATGTTTCTATGACTTATTTCAGTTTTATGGAAGCAAGATAATAAGCCTATTTTATCAAGTGGATATTTATTTACAAAAATACTACTATAGAAATGTGAGGTCCATAAATAAGGACAATCTTATATTCTAAATACTCCACATTAGAGAAAACAACCCAACTTGGAGAATTGTGATCATCTGAAGAGCCACAAGCAACCAAGAAAACAGCACACATTTTTAGAAATGGTAAACCTGAAGGAGCAAAAATACATTAACATAATTTCTAGATTAGCAAGTGGCCTTTATAACAAATAAATTACATCAAAGACAACTAACCTGATGAGAGGTGATATATAAAGGGAGAAGGTACTTCCATTGGAGAGCAAGGTCACTACAGTAAATGTGTGAAATACATTGTGAAGTGCATGGTTGCAAGAGAAACTGGGAAGCCAGTCCATTAGTTTCTAGTTCTGAGGGCCTCTGACTCTAGAGACAAACAATAGAATTCCAGAAAATGGATATTGGTCTAAGATTCTTGTTCCCAAAAACTCAATGAGATTTCTTGAGTGAAAACATGGCATCAATCCTACAGATCACATATTCTATTACTGTAGCTTTTGAATTCCAAGGGGAAGCCAAGTACTATTAGAATGGAAGAGCATAAGAAATGGATACAAATTTCATCATTACCTATCATTTTAGGCTCTACCAAAGGGCAAATAAGTGGGTTAATTACCTCTGTGTGTACTTTTTAGGTGCAAGGAATTAATGGTATCCCACTGAATAGAAGCAGCTTTTTGGAAAAAAGTCATGAGTAACCACTAGGGCCTTAATCAGTTAAATAGTTACAGCATTATTAGGGGTGTCATCACTTAAGGTCTAATTTCTTTTGGAGGCCATGTTTCCCTTGAGAAGTTTGATGTGTATGCTTGTCTTACAGAGGATGTCTGCCCCTCTAAATGTGCTTAGGGGCTGTGATTTAGCTCAGTTGGTAGAGCGCCATTCTGTCATCTCTGAGGTCCTGAGTTTGATTCCCAGCACCACAAAAACAGCAGAACATGGCAATCCACTCCCGAGGCAATCCTGAAACAATCAGCCATTGAAAACCCTACAAGGGTCGCTGTGAGTCAGAATGACTACATGGCACCTAACAACAACAACAAACGTGCTTATAACAGGAATTCTTTGAGATATACCAGTTTCTTGAGTGCTATTAATGTTTGGTAATTATCCCAGCTCCTTGTTCCTGTGAATCCCTCCTAGTTCATCATTACTGAGAGTCACTTGGATCTGGCATCTTCGTAGTCTCAGAATAAAGACACTTTGAAAAGAGAGAAAGTGAGTCGAGTATGAAATTGTGATTCTGACTAAGGCTCGTCTCCTCTGCATTTAGTGGATATTGAACAAGTTGTAACTGAATGAATTAATATTTGAGCATTGTGAGTAGATTGCTGTCATTCGGACATTTTCTTGCTCACTATAATTGATGGAAATCCCCATGTACTTATTTGAAAAGAAGAGTCAAAACACAGGGTGCTCAGGTGAGGGTGGGAGTCCAGATAATCTCGTTTTGCTTTGGTATTTTTTGAGGGAACAACTCCACATATCTCAATTTCAGGCAATTTTTCCAGAGGGGTAAAAAAGAAATAAAGAAAACTTAATAATTTTCCCAATAGCACATGTATTTTAAGATATCTTTTGGATTCTGTTTAGCTATTCAAATTTTAGTAGTAAGTACAGAATTTTAATAATAATTTTACCATTCAAGTAGTCTTGGTTTTTCACAGATTTAACCAGATTACAGACCTTCAGGATTAAGGTAACTTCACTGATTAAGATTTGGGATAGTTTGTATGTGCCATTGGTCTTTTTAAAGTTCACTCTGGACATTATACATATAAAATATATTTTGTTACCATTGTTCCGATAATGTTGTTGTTGTTGTTAGGTGCCCTCGAGTCGGTATCCGACTCATAGCGACCCTCTGTACAACAGGGGAAACACTATTGTCAGTGCCTCTCTGCTGTTCATAGGGTTTTCAATGGCAGATTGATTTTTGGGAGGGGTTTGCTAGGTCCTTCTTTCAAGTTCCAATAATACGTGTGTGTGTGTGTGTGTGTGTGTGTGTGTGTGTGTGTGTGTGTGTGTATTTTTTTGCAAGCTTGGCAAGTGCTCTACCACTGAGCTGCACCCTCAGCCCATTTTTTTTTTTTACTTTTTGGGACAGGGTCTCACTAAATTACACAGACTGCCTCTGGTCTCCAACTTTCTCGATCCTCCTGCCTCTTCCTCCTATGTCTCTGGGATTGAGCCACCTTGCCTGGCTAGAATAGTTTATCTTAACACTGAATTTACTCTAACGCTGGAAAATTAACCATAATCACCTAATTTGATTTTTTTGGGTACATGAGTTGCGAGTTAGTGAGTGTGTGTGTGTGTGTGTGTGTGTGTGTGTGTGTGTGTGTGTGTGTATAAACAAATGAACATCTACTAGTGGAGAAAACTTAGCACAATCACATTACTAATTCTTTATTAGTAGTAAAATTTTTAGAGTACAACTTAATGTGATTCATTATGATATTTTCATGCATTCATACTGTGCATTGGTCAGGTTAACCTCTCCCATTACTCTCTTACAATAACACTGATTTTTATTTTAATCCAAATATACTAGTATTTTATATGGTACCAAGGAGCAGATATTGAAAAGTGTTTTAAAATAGTAGAAATTAGTTAGAATTAAGAAACAAACATGGAAATTATTAGACTTAAAGTAGATAGGAGTTTTGTACAAAGCTAAACATTGCCAAGAACACTTATTTACAAATTCTAATATTCATCATTCTTAAGCATTTTGACCCAGTATTTCTTAAACCTTAATGTAAATTCAAACACTCTGGGTATTCTACGAAGGTGTTTATCCTAGTAGACTAGGTTGGTGCTGTAATTTGGATCTTGAATGTCCCCAACAGGCCTGTATGTTAAAAGCCACTTCCACTTCATGGTGCTATTCAGAGATGTTAGAACCTTTAAGAGGTGGAGCCTCTAGTTGGAAGGCTTTAGATTATTGGAGGAATGCCTTAAATGAAGTTGTGAGACTCCCCAGTCCTCTCTATTCTTTCTTTGCTTTTCAAGTGATGAGAAAAGCAGTTTTGTCCCATCATGTGCTCCTTCATTGATATACTGCCTCATGCTTGGCCCAGTGCAACCGAGCTAATCAATTATGGACTGGCATCTCTAAACCTGTGAGCCAAAATAAATGTTATCTCTCTAAAAATGGATTATCTCAGATAGTTTCTCATAGTAAAAATGTGTATTTCAGCCTGAGATTCCGGCAATCTACCAAGGCTCTCTTGCGCAAACCACTTTGAGTAGCAAAATTTTGGAACAAAACCTTAGAACAAATTTAACTAGTTAAGAGATTATAATGATACAAAATTGTAGGACCAAAACCAAGATATATGGAACCTAGGCAGTTAAATGTTACAGTGTAACTCTTACGCTATTTGCTGTTGATGGCAACTGAGTATTTACACAGAGTAAAACATTGGAAGACAAGTGCTTGTTCTGGGTTTGAAAGAGAGACACTGACCATGTTCAGCACTTACACTTTTGAATCATGATTCTTGACCTCGAAAGATAGACTTTAAAGTGCATTTAAACTCCTAGGAATATTTGAGTGATTGTGCTGTGTTCATATGTGTAGTCTTTAAAGGAATTTAAATATATATATGATATATAATATATATAATATAATAATATATATTACATAGAGTATATATATATATTTAAATTCCTTTAAAAACTTTATATATGTAAACCATAGTGATTTATATATATTTATATATAATATATTATTATCAATATAAATTATATATATATAAGCCATATATATATATGTATATGTATATATGTATGTATGTATGTATAAAATTTACATATGTATTAACTTTCAAATCCCTGAAGGGGACAGCCTTGTCATTAATGCAGTGCTGTAGCATCTAGCATTCTAACCCATACTTATATTAATTTTATATAAATAGGATTTTAATACAATAACATCAACTTGTTGTTGTGTTGGTTTTTCTGATATATTATTTTACCCTCTGTTTAGATGAGATTAATGTAGGTAGTTTAGATTATTAGTTTAAAAAGTCCACTTTAGGTGAATAAAGCACAATGATTCACCTAAATCTTTAATGTGCATGTTTAAATAAAATGTCAGTTGGCTAGAGAAACTAAGAATTTATATGTTTGTTCTCTTGCTCAAATTTAAGCAGATTTTTAAAAATACAAGCAAGAAACAGCATAGAATCAGTGTAAAAATTAACCTGAAGTTTTATTTCAGCTAAATAGCTATCAGGTAGTCAGTATACAGACAGGAGGAAATTTCTCCAATTATGTACTTAATTTGGAAATGTTGTGACAACTGTGTATACTTATATTTTAAAGGTGAAATATTGAGCACTAATTTTGTTAAAGAGATACCATGGCATAGCTTTTTAATATCTTATTTACTTTTAGTTGGTGAATATAAAAATGTACTCCATTTAATCATCTAAAGCAATATAGTTTTGACAATATAAATACAATATCGAACATATTAGTAGATGAAATATGAGGAAAATATTATGTGTTTAGTCTTCTCAGAATTGTATTAACATTATACTGAAAAGAGGTAGGAAATGGACTATTTGATATCATTTCAATGTTTATAACAAACTAACAGTACATAATGGTAACATTTCCATACTGAGTTTTAACCTGTTCAAATCATATAACTAAATATAACATGATACTCTATTTAACACATCTTATAAAATAATACCCCACACGTCTGTCAGCTTGTTATGCTGTAGGGTCTTGTGTGTTGTTATGATGCTGAAAGCTATGCCACTGGTGTTTCAAATACTAGCCGGGACAGGTTCCAGCTGAGCTACCAGACTAAGACAAATTAACAGAAAGACTCAGCAGCCCCCTTTCAAAGCAATTAGTCATTGAAAATCCTAT
The DNA here is from genome assembly GCA_007922755.1 of Pedetes capensis. Classification (NCBI taxonomy): domain Eukaryota; kingdom Metazoa; phylum Chordata; class Mammalia; order Rodentia; family Pedetidae; genus Pedetes; species Pedetes capensis. The sequence goes on from VMDO01038558.1 coordinate 10,746, forward strand.
GGATGGCAGAGAGGCACTGTCAAATATAGTATCAGAAAATGAGCCTCCCCACCTGCTAGGCATTTAAGAAATGACTTGGGAAGAGTTTCCCCCAAAAGTAGAGTTGACCTTTAGGACAAGAATAGAGTAAAGCCCCTGGAGTCTCCTTTTACTAATGTGGCATGACTCAAAATGAGAACATGATGTCTGCAACAATAGACTCAAATGTAAAAAATTGTGTTCATGGCACAGTGTGTGCAAATGTTTCATTTTTTTTGTACGTAGGGTCACTATGAGCTGTACCTGCCATCATGCACCTAACAACAGATTTTATTATAGTCTGATAAAACACATTTGGCCTAGAAACAAAAATCATACATATCTTACTGCCATAATAAAATTATTTTGATGAGTGACCTGACTTAGAGGGAGCCTGAGAAAATAAATTGCTTCCTACATTTGCCCACTTGAAAATAATGCTCTTCAGTGTAGTTAATAGGTATTTTTCTCAAAACCCTAAGTTTATAATCATGTAACTATGAAGCAGAAATACATACTATTTTGCTTTTTTGGTTTGATCAACTCAATCAAGACTAAATCATTGTTAAAAATATAATTGTAGCCAAACATTAGATAAATCTAGCATAAGGCCAATTTTCAAATGTACAAAAAGCCCTTAGGGATCTAACTATGAATCACATTTTTGTGGGCAACTTGCACGTTAGTAAAGAACCAGCATTGCAAAGGAATAGAAAACAATTAAATATGTACCCTTAAATTTATGGACAAATCCACATTTTGAGAATTGATTTTTAGTCTTTTGGACCCATTTATGATGCTTGTGAGGACCCTTTTGTGAAATAAATTTACCTCGACCTAGATTTAAAATATTTGTTTCTCATTAAAGCCCTTAATGTTTGATAACAATAAAAATATGACATAATATTCCCATATTATTTTTGAGAATAATTTTAATTCGTTTCTTAATAATTAGACACATCCTGAAATTTAACAGGTTGAATGTTTCATTTTATTTTTATCTAAGAAGAATGCATAGTTCTAATGAGATATTTGGAGCCTAGGATAATTTCAACAGGGAAAGTACATATTTTCTCACAGAACTTTACATTGTCTTTATAGAGAAATATTTCTCCTTCTTGCTCAAGTTGACACACTAGATATCTCCTACAGTGAAGGTTGATATTTATTCCCATACCACAAAAATATTTCAACTTCTGAAGTATACAGCTTTTTGAACATATCTCAAAGCTTATAAAATGTCCTAGATGGAATTCCGAATTTTTCAGAGTTAAGCTATTTTTTGCAATTGTGGTACATACTCAATTTGTTTTTTAAAAGGAAATGTGACAATTTTAGTTTGAATGAAAAGGTATATGGTCATATCACATCCTGTCTTAGGACCTGTGTAATAATTTCAGAGGTGGATAAATAATGTAGTTCATACAAAATAAATATTTTTCTATTTGGGGTATTTCAAAGTTATGTCATTTTTAGGACCATCATTTTAAATGAAATAAGCAAGATCCAGAAAAACAAATCTATGGTTTTCTCTTCTATGTGGCCACTAGATTTTAATATATACATTTTAACTCTAATAATATTATAATATATAGGTGTATGTCATGAAAGTAGAAGGGTGACTAGGCAGAGAAAAGGGACCAAAGAAAGGGGAAAGAGCAATAATAAAGGATAATAATGGGAGAATAAAAACAAATATCAGAGGTTTTCTGTCTCCGGCAGAATCTAGATTTAGATATAAATATCCATCAGGGCTGGTGTTTAGTTCCGTTGGTAGAATGCAGCTCTAGTTTCTGAGGATGCAAGTTTGATCTCCAGCACCACTGAAACCACTCCTGAAATAATCTCAAAACAGCCATTTAAAATCCTATAAGGGTCACTATGAGTTGGACTGTCTCCATGGCACCTGACAACAATACATATATTTATATTGTGTGTAGACGTGTGTATAGACACACACACATATACACACACATACATATACACACACATGTACATATATGTATACACATATATGTAGGGCAGAAAGGATATAATAGATTAATTGGGAAGTTTACATGAGCAATATACAATATTCATGTATGGAAATGTCAAAATGGAAACCTTTATTAATGTGTATGCCAACAAATAAATGTGATTCTTGATAAGATTGTCATTGTAGCTTGTTGAAAAAATATATGTATCTTATTATTATTACAAAAATAAAACGCTTCAAATAGAATTCAGACACTCATACATTTAATTTTCTGGACACCTGAACTAGAAAATATTTTTGAGAGACACACATTCATGACATTTGATTTGAAAAATGACAAGAAATAGTAGAAAATAAAGCATGTACAATATCCTAAGTTACCTGGTATATATAATGATGATGATATATAAGGCAATAAACAGAAATAAGAGTGACATCATTAAAATGATTAGATAGTTTATTCTGAGGAGGACCATCATTTTGAATTGTCAATAAGTTCTCTTTATATTTTCAAAATCTCTTCTTATTGGGCTGTCCTTGCAATTTTTAAAACAGACATAGTAGAAGGATAGGACATGTTATCATCAGGAGAATACCACCAAATCATATATCTTCCTTTGACAAGAACTGGGAATTTGATCTGA
>VMDO01038559.1:0-13379 GCA_007922755.1 Pedetes capensis
TAAGGCTTATATTTCAAATACAGAATAATCATGGAACAAGTTAGGTATGCATTTAGAACAATCCTATATTAAAATATGAATGTTGGTAATATGCTCAGTTTTGATTGAAATATAAACTTTTATGGGAAATTTTAGAATAGACCAAAATAGAATAGCATAATGAACTCCTAGGTAACCATCTTCCAGCTTTAACAATTTTCAACTCATAGCCAATCTAGTTTCAACCATCACCCCCTACCTCTGCCCCCACTGACATAAATTGTAGACATGCTAGAATTTTGACAACCTGTATGAAAAGAAAATTGAGTATCTTAAAGGTAAAACTTTTTTTTTTTACAGTGGAGTGAGTTTTTAGTGGATGCTGTGTTAATAAATGTCAATTCATGGCATAGATTCTCCTATCAGTCCTCATCAATATATATTAGGTAAACCATATTAATCATACCCAGAGGATGTTATTTTGCCATGTCAGCACTAAGTATTGGGGGACTAGATTAAGTCTTTGCATTGAGAGGGTCCCATCTGTCCCTAGGTAGATGACTCAGATCTCAGGGTGAGGAGTGGACGAGCCTAGAGAGAGCCAAGCAACAGCATTGCTAAGGGCTACTGTGGTAGATGCAGTGAAGCCTCAGAGGAGGCTACAGAAGGAGGTGGAAGTGGAAGGACTTTATGAGTGACAGTGTGGTAGAGGGAGGCATTTAGGATGATTTCTAGATTTCTTACTGAGGAAAGAAGGGGTTCAGCCTTAGGGCTGACTTAGGTCTGAGAATGATGGTAGAATGATGGTTACTGCAATCCACTGGTTTCCCCTTACTCTTTTGCATCCTGGCCATGAGGTGAATGATTTCATTCCACTGTGAGCTCCCTACTATGATGTGCTGCCCCCACCTGAGACCTAAAAGCAATGAGTACACTGATTATAGAGTGGAACCGCTGAAACTGTGTGCCAAAATAAATGCTTTCATAAATTGATTATTTATTACAGTAAGGAAAAGTTGAGTAATGTGGGGCAGTTATAAATTAGGCCTTCCAAATGATCATTTTCTTTCATCTTATTTTTAAAATCGCACTATTTTGTTTCTTTTGCATCTCAAATATTTCATTACAGTGACATTACACTTGTAGTGTGGACCTGTTAGAATCCCACAGGAGACAGAATTCCACTCCGATGGCACAGTGAAGCATATTCAATGAAAGGGCTGCTTACACAGATGTAGGAAGGGTTTAGAAAACCACTAAGGAATGTGAAGCTTCAAGAGACCAGTAACACTGGGATGTCCAAAGAGTTCTGGCATTATGGAGGAAAACTGCCAGGGAGAACTGTGGTCCTATCAGAAGCATGACACAAGCGGGAGAGAGTGGGAAAGGAAACCCCTCTCTCTAGGCCTCCTCTGCCCTCTGACCATCTTCTTGGAGCTCCCATATAGTGGCATCTGGCTAGAGCCAGGATGGCAGCTGGGTGATGCAGTCAGTAGATCTCAGCCTCCTCAGGCACAAGGGAAGGAGGAAAGTGGAGAATGGATCCACAAGGAGGATACGCAAAGAATATCTGGCATAGTCACTCAATGGGTGTACAGCTGTCCTACTCAAATGATGTATATTTGTTGTCCAATCCTGTCAGGTTTCGGAAGCTAAGGAGGGATGGACCTAGTTAGTACTTGGATAGGAAACTGCCTGAGAACACCAGGTTTTGTGGGCTTGGGAGAAGGACCAGGCAACCCACTCCCCCAAAATAATCAGCCATTGAAAACCCTATGAATAGCAAAGAAGCACAACCTTATACATAAGGTTGCTATGAGTCGGACACTGACTCAGGCACCTAACAATAGCACACGTTATGACATCAAGAATAATTTCCTATCTGTAGGGATTAAATGAAACATCCTGCCTTCATGATCATAAAAATTTGTCTTGGTTTATGTTGGATCTAGCTTTAACTTGGAACTGTCAGTGAGGAACTCAGCTATCTTTGGTTTTATTTTCATTGTTGAACATGCCACACAAAAGTCACAATGCTGCTTTGTGGCCAAATCCTATCTACAGAAACAGGAAGCCAACACAGCTAAAGAAGCAGTTTGTGTATCACCCAGAAGGCGTATCAGGCAAGGAAGAATTTTTTGATGAGAGGAAAGATCAATGTGAAAATGTTGAGATCATTCCCCAAATATCATTGTCACCCAAAGATGCTTGAAAGCCCATGAAGTGTAGATAGGAGGACACACTCTGAAGTCAAGGTGCATATGTCCGAATCCTGGCCTCACTTTTGCTGTTACATGAGTTTAGACTTGTTATTTAATCTCACATTTTACCAGTTTTCTCATCAGTAAAAACGGTACCTGTAAAATAAGAATAAGAGTAGTACTTACTCCATTGAGTTATTGCAAGAACTGAGAAAATATAAGCAAAGCCAGGTGGCATAGGGAAGACCCTCAATAATTATTAGCTTTGTTGTGGTTATAAGGTTTGCTGGTCATATCCAAACAAAAAATTATTGAGAATTTTTCTTTTGGTGAGAGCAAACTAGTGAGAACTTTAAGTGCTCTAGAAATGGCTGAAAGAAGTCTCTATCAAAGGAAGTCACCTACTAAAGAATAACTGATATTTTCCCAATTTCCTTCAGAGTGCTACCAGATAAAACTCTTGAAGTCTCTCAGAGCACCTGATGCTTCTGCTTTTTTTCTATTATGTGCATGCTGGTACCATCAAAGAATCTGTTTAATAATTTTTCATCATAGAGAAATATGAGTCTTCTATGAATAAATGAGGTGTCTACTGTGCTCCATAACATGTCATATTTTATCATTTTAGTGATAAACTTTCCAAGTGTTCATCTTGGTTTGGGGATCATGAACTATGATCAGAGCTACATATTTGAATTTCTATCTTTTCCTGACATTTAGTTCCATAAATGGGAAAATAATATAAGGGTTTTTTCTCTGCTTCAGAAGGAAGTGCCCAGATTTTGCAGAGATCAGTGCCTTAAGCCACTTAACTATCATGTGGCTGCTTCACTTTGAGTGAGTAGGAAAGCCATTCCCAGTGTGTTTGACCAGGTAAAGTTCCAATATGACTTGGCTTACTTGGTAGAAAATTTGATACATATGTTTGAGGTAAACATTTCGACTCCAATACTGAAGGAACTCTTTCAAAACAGGCTTAGAATACAGTTTCGGCCCACTCCTTCAACAAAGAGAGGGGTTGGGAGGTAGGTTTTAATGTGAAACTTTTAGTGCTAGGAAAGTGTACCTATAGGCTGTAGACAAGACAAGAGTGATAAAGCTCTAGGTATTTCTCTGCAGTGAAAATTAGAAAGACTAAACCTGGTCAAAGATTGGACTTAGGTATGGACTTAGGTACACAAGAAATGACAAAACAAGAATTCAACTCAGAGCGTCTTAGAGAATTCTGGTATTTCTTGATAGAAGCCTTCTACAGTGGCCACTGTCATATGTTACTCAGATCCCCTCCAGGAAAGAAGGACTTATTCCCTCATCTCCTGAGATTGCTACTGGAAGATAGATCTCAGCTGGCACCTCTCTTCAGGAATCAATTTAGCTGAAAATCATATCCTCATGTAAGAACACATCCTTCTTGGGCCAGCCTGCATCTGATGACTGACTCATGGGTGCATGATGGCCTGGCCTCTAGTCCAACCCAGGAGAACTCTGTAGGGCCTTCCTTCTGGAACATGCAGGCCTTCCTGGAGGCTACCTTGCAGTTCATTTTCTCTGCCCAATCTTACTTTTTTCCATACCTTTCCATAGTGTAGATCCCAGTAGCACCCCCTAATAAACTTCTTGTGTGCTAATAGTCTTAAATTTTACTTTCTAGGAACCCAGCTTATGCAATTACCTTTATTTAACAGAGGGAACAAACTAAAATGATTCCTTTCCTGCTGCACACCTTGAGGAGTAAGATGTTTATCTCTAGCTATTAACTAAATGAAAATCCAAAATCGATTGTCTCCAAAGATGACACAAATGTTCCATTATATCAATGTTGTCAAAAGCTTAAAAAAAGCACTAATATTTGCTTTTGATGACAATTAGGTTATTTTTTATTTTACATATACAATTTGTATTTTTGTTTTTTATAATCAGAAAATGCCTGTTTCTTAAACCTGACATAAAGAAGATTGTTTTATAGTCTGCATATTTGAAGAAAATTTCTAACACCAACAAATAAATGGCACACCAAATTTTGTGTGTAGGTGTTTATGGTACTTCATCCTGTGGAAATGGTCCGTGCATTCCTGGAGGAGTTCATGACCCAAAAGAGGTTAAGAATAGTTGGTATAAAGTAAAATGAGAGGCAGAACTAGGATAATATACAGAACATAGAGAAGGTGCTCACATACGTGTTGCGTATTGAGGGGCAACAGATGCAGGTTGCTGCAGGGGAAAGGGGGAGGGAGGATCTGAGCTGTCACTACAACCACCACACCAGTGCTGCAGACCTAAGAGTGGAATCCAGAACTGGATGGCCCAGAACACTTAAAAAATACTTTTTGACAATTTAAAGGTAATCTTTGACTTTTTATTCTTCTTTGATTGGATTCAACTTCTTAACCTCCAAACTATCCCTTTGGCAGCATCCTCTTTTCATCTTGTCCTTCTCTCAGTTTGAAGAGTTAAACAATGGCCTTTTTTTACCGATGGCAATGGCTTTGGACTATGCTCCTGTTTTCTCAACTTGGTTGTGCTTTTGGCCTCAAGTCCTTCTGACTTGGAAGCCCTTTTCCTAGAGCTTCTGCCCTGGTGGTAGTCCTACCAGACCTTGTGATTAGGACCCTGGAGGTAAGGAAGAATCGGGACAGAGGGGACCTTGAAGTCAAAGGTGACACTGCCAAGATGTAGGTGATAGGAAGCAGTGTCAGGTGTGACGGGGTCATGATGATGCCTTGCGAAGATGCTCTTGAAGTTGTCCATTTGAGTTGCTGGAGACTCACCCAGAGCTGTTTAAACAGGGTGTTGAGGATAGAATCTTTTTAAAGTATTTATTATGGAATATTTCAAACATAATAAACATCTGTGTATCCACTACCCAGATTTAATAATGTCTCAACTGCTGATCTTGTTTCATCTTGTGTCATCTGTCTCTATCTGTATGGTAGTATTTTGGAACGAATTTCAGACATCATATTATTTCATCCATAAATATTTCAGTATATGTCATTGAAAGATAAGGTCACTTAAAATATATAATTTTCATACCATTTTTGCATTCAAGATAAATTAATAATTTTATGTCATAAAATATCCAATGAATGCTAATTTCTATAATTGTAATTTTCTATCATTTTGTATGTTGTTGTTGTTGTTAGGTGCCGTCGAGTTGGTATCCGACTCATAGCGACCCTCTGTACCACAGGGGAAACATTATTGTCAGTGCCTCTCTGCTGTTCATAGGGTTTTCAATGGCAGATTGATTTTTGGGAGGGGGTTGCCAGGTCCTTCTCCCAAGCCTACAGCTTCTGGTGTTCCCAGGCGGTCTCCCATCCAGGTACTAACCAGGCCCGACCCTGCTTAGCTTCCGAGATCTGACGGGATCGGATGCCACAGGGCTACAGCTGCAGGCTATCATTTTGTATAAATTTCATAAATTTCTTTATAAAGTTTGAATTTAAAGTTTTATGCATTGAGATTCTTTAATGTCTTTAAAATCTGTTTACCTCTATCTCTTTTTTCTTTTTCAAAAAATTTATTTCTCTTGGTTATTCTTTTGCAGCTTTAATGAGGTAGAATTATTGTTGTTGTTAGGTACCATCGAGTCACTATCTGACTCATAGCAACCCTGCGTACAACAGGTGAAACACTATTGTCAGTGTTTCTCTGCTGTTCATAGGGTTTTCAATGGCGGATTGATTTTTGGGAGTGGGTTGCCAGGTCCGTCTCCCAAGCCTACAGCACCTGGTATTCTCAGGCAGTCTCCCATCCAAGTACTAACCAGGTCTAACCCTGCTTAGCTTCCGAGATCTGATGAGATTTGATGCCACAGGGCTATGGCTGGAGGATATAGAATTAGTACACCTAAAAGTACACATGGGGGCTGGGGCTTACTCAATTGGTAGAGTGCTACCTCACACTTTATGATGACCCATGTTCCATCTCCAGCACAGCAAAAGTGGGAGAAGGATAAGGCAATCCACTCCCAAAGACAATTCCAAAACAACCATGGAAAAGCCTATGAGGATTGCTATGAGTCAGACACGACTGGAGGTCACCTAACAACAATAACAGCCGCAACAAAAGTACATTGGCTGGGGTTTAGCTCAGTTGGTAGAGTGCTAGCTCCATGTGCTCCAAAGTCCTAGGTTCAATCCCTAAGCACTACAGAAATGGGAGAAGGAACAGGCAGCCCACTCCCAAAACAATCCCAAAAAACAATCAGCCATTGAAAACCCTACGAATAGCAGAGAAGCACTGACACAGTGCCTGCCATGGCACAGTGTTGTGGTCGCTGTGAGTCAGACCCAACTCAATGGCACCTAAATCAATAACAAAAGTGCTCATATTTAATGTATGTAATTTGATCAGCTTGGGCACATACATGAACTATTAAAGAAATTGAGTTATTTGTTCTGTAGGAGTTTCCTGAGTTGAGAAAGAAGAGATAGCAAAATCCAACTGATTTTTTCTTTCTTCCTTCCTTTCTTTCTTTCTTTCTTTCTTTCTTTCTTTCTTTCTTTCTTTCTTTCTTTCTTTTTTTTTTTGGCACTGGGGGTTGAACCAGGGCCTTGCACCTGCATGTTTTGCAAGTGTTGGACCACTGAGCTGCACCCCTAGTCTAGTTTTTCACTTTTTGAGACAGGGTCTCGCTAAGTTATGCAGACTGCCTCTGGTCTCCAACTTGCAATCCTCCTACCTCCCCCTCCTGAGCTGCTGGGATTACAGGCGTGCGCCACCCCGCCTGGCTAAAATCCAACTGATTTTCCAGAAACTTTGGCAGTGATAAGAGGGAATGATATAGCTTAAAATTTTGATGGAAGTTCTGTTCTTTTTTGTTTTGTTTTGTATAAAAGGTATATGGAAAGCTTGTACATATTATCAAATAATAAGGGGAAAGATCCAGATATAGAAGTTTAAGATATAGGAAAGATATACAATTATGAAGCAAAATCTTATAAAAGCCTGAAAGAGTTAGAATTTTATAAGTGGCATAGCATAGATTCATTTATTCATGCATTCAAACTGGTGGGGAAATTAAAAGAAAAACAACAAAATAATATTCTCTACATTTGAGAGCCATCGTGCTAGAAGATAGAGGGAGGCCACCACATGGACCCGTAGGGAATTAAATGTGGAACCATTTCGTAGGCACCTCATCTGGGAGAAGTGAGTGGCTCGGGGGAGGAAAGGGTCCAATCTTTTAACTTTGATTGGCCTGAATTCTGTATGTGAAGTGATAGATAACTACCCAGAAAAAGGATAGGGCAGAGAGAATGGGGATGAATTCAAGGGCATTAAGGGATCATTATTCTAAGTGGCATCTGTTGTTGAAGGAGGAAAAAAAAAAAAAGCTGTTCTGGAATGGAATGGACAATGATTCAAAAATGGAAATGCAGTAATCTTAGAATTTCAGGTGTTAAATGGGGAGTATATCCATGATGTTTTGCCTTTCTGGAATGCTTGATATAATATCTTGTTAGCACCTGTATACTCTTCTTCTTTGTAAGAATGGGCCTAAATCCTATCTTTTTGTTCTTTCAGTAATGGGGTGCTGAACCTAGGGCCTTCTGCATACTTTGCAAGTGTTCTACCATTGAACTGCACCCCATCCCCCTTTTTAGTTTTATCTTGAGTCAGAGTCTAGCTAAGTTATACAAGCTGCCTTTGGCCTTCTCCTGCCTGTACAGCTCAAGTCACTGGGATTATAGATATGCACCACCCTGCCCAGCAAATCCTACTTTCATTCAGGCACCTTGGGGTGGACTTCAGCTGAGGTGATGGAGTCTTAGAGGTAGCCAAGACTGTGTAAAATAAGGTGAAATATAATATTCTTTCCTTTTTAATCTACTGAACTTCAGCATCATTTGATTCTCCCTTCACTTCACAGTCTATCGGGTTATATGTCTGTCAGTTTTACTTAGTAGCTGTAAATGTTTTAAATGGCAGCCCATAGCTGGAAATGTTTTCCATCACAATTCAATACAAATGCACTTGTATAGGTGAAGTCAGTATGTCTAAGAAAATTCATTAAATGATACCCTTATTAGATGTGATGCCCTCTGAAATTTTATATTCCAGTTGATTTTTCAAAAATCCTAGTAGCAAGCCACTCAAATCATTTCAAGGCTCATTTACAAGGTTGTAACCAGCAGTTTGCAAACCATTATTCCAGTAGTTTTCTTCTTCTCCCTTCTGCTTGGGATTTTTAAATAACTCTCATAATATGAATATACTCAAAATTCCTACTCCTGCTCTGAAACTTTGTTCCTTTTTTAAATATATATTTCTGATTAGGTTACTTTCTTTCTTAAACAGGTAAGATTCTGAAATAGAACTGAAGTATATTATTCCTTCATAATTTAGACCCCACAACCATTTTCAATCTGAATTCCAGGTCTTTCTTTATTAGTCATTGAGTTGTGGTCAAATTGACTTCAATAATCAGTTCCCCACATAAATATAATTATTTATAAAACATCCTTAATGATTTATAAAGTCATAAACAGGTGTGCACTTTAGGAAGTGAAATAATCCAAAGATATGTTAAAAAGGGGGGGGTTAATAGCCTTCTATCCACCTTCCTCCATACTCTTCCTCTTGAAGAAACTAGTGCTGTCGGGAGAGAAGACTTTCATAATTTTCTCCATCCTTTTCCATTTATACTATTATAAAGTTTTGTTTTTGCTTCCAGATGGTATCTATCTATCTATCTATCTATCTATCTATCTATCTATGTATCTATCACCTTGCAACTTGCTTTTTTCACTTGAAAACGAGCATCCCCTCAGGTTTATAAATATGACCCTGTCTTATTCTTTTTAGAAACAGCATGGAATTCTTTCACCCCATAATTTATCCATTCATTTCTCTACCAATCAACCAGATTCCATTTTTGCTTTTATCAAAATAATGCAGTGAAAATCCTTACGTACTAGCCTTTTTTTATTTCAATAGGATACATTCTTAAAAGTGGGAATCTTGGTCCCAGCCTGTATTTGCAAACTCTGAAGTTTGTTTTGGTAAATATTACCAATTTATGTTTTCAAACCGTGGTGGCATTCTTCACTTTCAGTAGTCGTATGTGACATTTCACCCCATTACAGCCATTTCGCCACTACTTCACTGTCTACCAGGAGGGACTGTTATCCCTTAAACACTGTGTGAGTGTGTGTGTGCGTGCGTATGCCTGTGTGGGTTTCTTTGGTTTGTCAGTAATAATGCATTTCTTTTTATATGTTTATTGGCCACTTGGATTCTTTCTTCTGCCAACTGCCTGATTGAACAATCTGAATAATTTTCTATTGGATTGCTTGTCTTTTTCTAATCAACATGTGAAGTTTTGCTTGTTTATGATTATTAACCCAATTTATGTCAAATATTTTCCCAATCTATCATCTTTGCCTTTTGCTATGCTATCTTTTGCCATATAACTATTTGAAACCCTTATGTGGTCAATTATGTTTATCTTTCCTTTGTAGATTTGAGTTTCCAGTTTTGCCTGGGAAAATCTCACCTACTCAAGGCTTTCACAAATGGCACCCTAGTTTTCTTTTTAATATTTTTGAAATCATTCATGCTTGAATTGTTAATCCATCTGGAATTAATTTGTGTATGGAGTGTGTAAGCAAAATTGAACTCTGCTTCTTTCCAGCCAATTATTCTTGCATTATTTATTAGGTAAACCCTACTTTCTCCACTGAATTGAAATACCATCACTGTCATAAATTAATATCCATATATATTTGAATTTATTTTTGGTCTTTCTGTTCCACTAATTTATATATATATATATATATATGTTCCTATGCCAAAAACATTCTGTCTTACTTAGTGTAATCTTGTAATAATTTATTATCTGGAAAATCAAGTATTGCCTTAGTCTTCAAAATTTCAGAAGATATTCTTGCACACATTTTATTTCAAATAAACTCTATTCTAGATACTTTCCTTCAGCCAGGCATGGTGGTACATGCCTATAACCCCAGTGACTCAGGAAGCAGAGGCAGGAGGATCAGAAGTTTGAGGCCAGAGGCAGCCTGCATAACGTAGACCCTGTGTCAAGATATAAATTTTTTAAAAAGAGGGCTGTGAGTCTAGCTCAGTAGTAGAGCACTTGCAAAGTATGCTCCTGGGTTCAACCCCAGAATACCACCAAAAAAAAAAGATATTTTCCCTCAAATACACTATATGTTAAATTTTAATTTAAAAATAATTTTAGAATATTAAGCTTTCCCATCTTTGAACATGCTACATTTTACTTATATGTTAGCCTAGAATATTGAATAATAATTTATTGTTTTCTTTATAAAGCTTCATACATTTCATATTAGGTTCATTCTTATGTATCTTATGGTTTTTGTTACCATTGTAAATTAAATTTTTATTTCACCAGAGGATGACTCTCAGCCCTCATTTTCAGCTTGTTCTTGCTGATAAGCACTAGACTTGATTTTCTTACACCTAAGAGAATAAGGGTACCAGTGGGAGAGGAAAAGCTTGCCTCTAACTGAGGTCCAGGGAGTTAGATCACAAATGTATGATTCCTCAGGGGAGCTCAAAAGGTAGAAACCTACCCATTAAATACATGTGGTTCTCAGTTGGATCAATCCTACCAAATTTACAGGCCTGGAGAGGCCTTGCATTGGTGGGCAGGAGCACCCCCCTGCTACTGAGACTGGGAAAAGAGATTCACTTATGCAGGCAGAGTTTGGAGCAAAGACTATCTTCCAGGGTTTAACAGGTGGCAATCATGCAACAACTTCCCAGAGCAAAAACATCACTGACATCCACTGTCCACTATTTTGTCTGTACTTGAGAGACCTAATAGCCTGGCTTGTAGAAATGCTGAGGGGAATATATCAGAAGCACACAAAAAACCAACCAACCAAATAAACAACAACAACAAAAAAAAAACCACCACAACTCTATGCCTCACTAACATGGGGCTCAGTAAAAATCATTCAAAAAGTACTAGCAGTAATGGTAACAACAACAACAACAACAAACATTTATTGAATGCCTACTCAATGCCAAGCATGACTTTTAAGGCCTTTTTTAAAATAAAAGACCTCAACTTTCACATATTCTTAGGAGTTATGCACTATGATTATTCCCATTTGACAAATGAAGAAACTGAGACATGGAAAAGTTAAGTAACTTGCCTAAGAAACTACAAGAAGAGACACTTGCTGATGAAAGAGCCCATATTCTTATTCATCATAAGAGCACTTCACAGTAAAACCAGTAGAAAATGGTCGTATATATATGCCACAATGTTCCAGAGGAAATTTTATAGTGTTAAATTATTTCATTCTGGAAAAAGGCATGAAAATAAATTATTTAGTTGCAATAATGAGAATAACCAAAGTAAACTAAAAATATTGGGAGGATACTAATTAATAAAGATTAATGTTTAAAAAAAGAAAAAGAATAAAATGGAAGTTTGCTCTTTGAAAAGGCTAATAAAATAGAGAAACCTTTGCTGTGCCTGATGTTTTTAGAAGGGAGTTAAAGATAATTCACATTAAGGATAAGTGTATAGAACCACATATTTGAAAGAGATAGACAAGAAGATTCTAATGGCAAGGGAATAAATCTCAAGCAATACATTTGGAATTTTGTTGTTGTTGTTAGGTGCCGTCGAGTCGAATCCGACTCATAGCGACCCTATGAAGAACTGAATGATTTTCCAGAAAAATATGAACTGACACAGGAGGAAACTGAAACTCTGAAAAGACCAATGACCATGTAGCAAAAAAAAAAAAAAAAAAAAGATAAATATAGTTTGTTTTGTAAACGGTGGCAGGGCTTCCACTGACAACCAAGATGCAATTATCCCATTACAATGTTTCTCTTCCACTGACAACAACAAGAAACTCTGGAAAAAATACAAAAGGCAGTCATTTGAAACTGAAAAGTGAAAGCATCCGTTATATAGGGGTGAATCTCAGTTTTCTTTTCCTCCTTTCTCTCATGATCTTTAAGTTAAGGGTGATCTCCAGCCATAGTGATGGAATTGCAGAGGTCCAGGAAGTGAGAATGGAGGGAAACCCCATCTTTCTAGACATAAAACCAGGAAAAGGAATCAATTCAAGCCAATGACTATAGGGTAAAATCTTCAGTGTTTTTTTTTTTCTTTCTTTCTTTTTTTCTCCTCTTTTATCCCTCCTTCTCCTTTGATCAGCCCCAATTGTGGATCTGTTAGAGAAACCCTGTCTTCTACCCAGGAAATAGGGAACTAGGAAACAGACCCCTGGGATGTGAAAAGTGTGTGGGGGGTGTGAAGGATCCCTGTTATTTTTTTCCTTTCTCTTTGATCCATGACCAATAAAAGTTTATTGCAGAAATTTGAGGATGATTTAGCATGAGGAATGTATCAACATATAGGTTATTACATCAAAACTTAAAAAGTCACATATATCACTAAATGCAAAAAAAAAAAAAAAGTATGTCTGGTGAAATCAGCAGCATTTAAATTATAAATTCAAAGCTGGGCCTGGTGGTGCATGCCTGTAATCTCAGCAACTCAGGAGGTGGAGGCAGGAAGATGGCAAATTTGAAGCCAGAGGCAGCCTGAGTAACTTAGAGAGACCTGGTCTCACAATAATAAGTAAATAATGGCCTGGGTTTATGCCACAGTGGTAGTCCACTTGTAAAGCATGTGTGAGACCCTGGGTTAAATCCTTTTTGCAATGCTGCAAGAAATTTTTTATAAACTCAATGATAACTTTATAAGGTAAGTTTAACTGGAGAAAAGATGTATATAAAATTCAATTCGCTAAACAAGGGATAGATCAAGGAATACCAAGTACTGAATACTGACATAGAGGTAATGGACCTTCTGCTGATACTGTATAAGGAAGTCTGGTAGACTGGTAGGAAACCCTACTTGGAAATGGAGATGAATAGCTTAGATTCTTATACCAAACTCAGCTTCAAAAAGATTTTAATATGCACCTGTCACCAGTCATACATGAATCATATGATTTTTTAGTCAATTTTTTCCCTAAGAGTTGTTGTTGTTGTTGTTAGGTGCCATCGAGTCAAGTCCGACTCATAGTGACCCTATGTACAGCAGATCGAAACACTTGCCGATTCTGTGCCAGGCAAACCATCTTATTTATGTTTAAGCCCATTGTTGCAGACACTGTGTTAATCCATCTGGTGGAGGGTTTTCCTCTTTTCCGTTGACCTGCCACTCTTCCAAACATG
>VMDO01038560.1:0-13367 GCA_007922755.1 Pedetes capensis
AGGGCACCTAACAACAACATAAAGCATTACATGTAAAGATATTATTTTCATTTTTGAATCACCAAGTGAATCAAATCAAATGAGGATCCCCCTATATGAGACCATAAACAATGGTGATACATATTTTCTTCAAGATTAATTTGAATGTGAATAAATTCATCCCTGTAAAATAAGTCAATTTGAACTTAACATATCAGCTTGGGAGGACATCAGATCAAATTTAGTAGGTTCATTAAGCTTAGCAAATTAAATTTCTGAAATCTGTGTTTCCTAGTAATAGGTTCCAAGAGTAATATTTAGCAAGCATCTTGTCTAATATGTGCTTATTTACCATGCAAATTGACATTAAGAGATCAGAATAAACTAGTTTTAAATAGTTTTTCTTTGCTGACTCTTCTAGTGCTTATAACCTAATTTAAAAAAAAATAAACTAGTGCAGTACTGAGCCTGAGACCTTAATAGCTTCTTCAACTTTACAGAACTCCCAGACTATCATTGAGTTGCTCTATTCCTATTCTTGATTCACCAGCTGTATTTATTGGTTGGATTGCTCCTCGATAGTATTGCTCACCACAATGCTGCATGTATTTATATAATATTGGTTTCTTATGTAAGAATATACATTGTTCTTTGGGAATTTTTCTTCAGCTGCCTGGATTTTGTGAAAGATGCAATGAATACAGGGGAAATTATGCTGTGTGTTATATATTGTAGGAGTGTTTTGATTTATGTTAAAGTAACTCTCACAGGGTGCTAAATTAAAGTAGAATGCAAGGGAAACTTGTGTTTAAAAAATAAGATACAGTTATTAGAATTACAAAGGCCTTACTGTCTGTTACAGTAAATAAGGAGCAAAAGTATAGGTAATAGGACCCAATCACAGGAATTTGATTTAGAGCCCTCTCCTTCCTTGTTTGTCATTTCCTTTATAGGAAACTATTGATTGTAAAATGCTGAGTCTGGACTGACATCCTTATTCTTCATAAAAAGTAGTTGTTTTGATTTTACCAACATTACCTCCTTTATACTCACTTTCTCTTTCCTTAATTAACCATTGTATCTTTCTAGAATAATTAGGATATTGTTGTTGTTGTTATTAGGTGCCGTCTAGTCAGTGTCCAACTCATAATGACCCTATGTACAACAGGCAAAAGACAATTGTCGGTGCTGCTCTGCTATTCATAAGGTTTTCAATGGTGGATTGATTTTTGGGAGTGGGTTGCTGGGTCCTTCTCCCAAGCCTACAGCATCAGGTATTCCCAGTTGATCTCCCATCCAAGTACTAACCAGGCCTGACCCTGCTTAGCTTCCGAGATCTGATGGGATCGGAAGCCACAGTGCTATGGCTGCAGGCCAATTAGGATATATTATTTACTAAATATAATTTTTTTCATTTATGACTAAATCAATGTATTGCAAAGAACAATCAGTGTAAAGACAACAATTTTCAAAACAGTAACAAATTTCTTAAAGATCTGGCAAATCAACCTATATAATTTGGGACTTCAAAGTACAACTGCGCCTCAAAATAAAACACTACACTTTTAGTCAAATTTGTCAGTTGCCTTATGTAAGGATGAATAGATCCAACAAGCACATCTATAATACAAAGTAAACTATGATTTTATTGTGAATTCTCAGATGGAAAATTAAATAGAATATTCTGTCCATTTCATTTTACAATAATCTTACCACTTATTTTTGTACCATGTATTTCAGTTGCCTGCTCAGTGAAAAAATAAAGAAACCTATAATTAAAAAAATAATAATAAAAAATAAAAAAATAAAATAAAATAAAACACTACACTTTTAGTCGTGGCAGTTTTCAAGTAAGTACTCTTACCCAAGGTTTTGTGCTTTAAGAGAGAATCAGGTGGTTATTTTTCATCATTCACTATTTAGTTAAAACCCAAGAAATACAGTGGAATGAATTGGGGTAGAAATTCTAGAAAATGATGTGCATATGGAATGAAATAGAATGACAGGGTCTTTTGTAATTTAATATACTCAATTGAACAGAAATACCTTACCTTTCCTTGACATCACTGTTGAATAATTATCCTCTTTGGAATGTAATTAAAAATTTTCAGGGTTTGAAGGCAAATAAATAATGAGACTCAGTGGAAAATGTTCAATTTCAGTGGAAGTGTAGGTTGTGAATGGTGAAGTATATCTTTCTTTGCTGTTTTGGTAGATGTTCAAGGCTGCAGGAAGATGGGCCATCTCTAACCCTTGGTAAGTACAAAAGAGAAAGGAGACAGAGAGGGGGAGAGGGAGAGGGAGAGGGAGAGGGAAAGAGAGGGAGAATGTGTGTGTTGTTATGTGTGTGAGAGGGAGTTTGAGATTATATCCATTGTAGTTTCTATATAATATATTCTCGTGTATTGTCTAGTGTAAATGTTGTATTATATGAAAAACATCACAAATTAGGTATTGCCTAAAAAAATTATTCTTGCTGCCTTGTTCCTGGGAGCCATCAGAGGTTATTCTAGAACATGGTGAGCATTTGACTTTCGTCTTAATATACACATTTACCCTCTAATGAAACAATTTTATATACACAGTCACTACTAAAACACTCCAATGATGTCCAATTCTTTTCGTGATGATTTGATACAGTGAAACAAGCACAATTGAGGACTAAGAAGACCAAGTTTGGATTCATGGTTCACCACTTAACAGCTGTGTAAATTTACATTTGTAATTTATCCCCCTGAGCCAAAGCTATCTCATCTATGAAGTGGGGATTAGGGCTACTTCTCATCAGTTTTAGAAGGTTTTGTGATATTCTATCTATCTATTATAACAGATTTCATCTCTATTAATTAGCACAATAATTTCTTCCTCATGGAATTTTAGGAATCTTTGAACCTATCTTTTACTACTTTGGATTTTTCAGTTCTCTCTTTATTTCTGTATAACTCCGTGTGTGTGTGTGTGTGTGTGAACACAAGTATGCCTGAGTATATATTTAACAACTACCAATCTCTTATTTTTTACTTAGCTATAAAAAGGAATCCTGCAGCTGTAGCACTGTGGCCTCCAACCCTGTGAGATCTCGGAAGCTAAGCAGGGTCAGGCCTGGTTAGTACTTGGTGGGAGACTGCCTGGGAACACCAGGTGCTGTAGGCTTGGGAGACAGACCCAGCAGCCCACTCCCAAAAAACAATCAGCCATTGAAAACCCTACGAATAGCACAGAAACACTTCAATAGTGTTTTGCCTGTTGTACACAGAGTCGCTATGAGTTGGACACCGACTTGACAGCACCTAACAACAACAACATAAGAAGGAAAATATTGCTTCTTTAAATGAAATAAAAACCTAACCATACATTGACGTAACAGGTTTTTTCCTTGATTGCTAAAATAATTCATGGTGATGTAAAAGGAATCTGTTATAGATTTCAATATTTAACTTTTGCAAATTCAAACATGTCTTTGTTATATTATATCAAGCACAACTTTTAAATCTTTTTTTTCTCCAATTTTTTTTTGTTTGGACCAGCTATGATCTGGTTGTTTATGCCTTCCAAAACTCATATGCTGAAATCTTCCCCAACAAGGCCATGACACTAGGAGTTCAGGCCTTTGGAGGTGATGAGGCCATGTGAGTGGAGCCTTGATGAATGACTGTAGTGCCCTTGTGAGGGAGTCCTGAGAGAGACCTCTTTATCTTTCTGCTGAGTGAGGTTAGAATAAGGAGACTGCTATCTGTGAGAAGCAATCCTTAGGAGATGCCACATCTGTCTTCACTTTTATCTTCGACTTCCTGCCTCTAATTTGTGAAAATACATTTCTGCCTTCATAAGCCACCCAGTGTAGGGCATTTTGTTATGGCAGCTGAATAGACTGGGCCATGGCCAATCACCATGGCTCTGTCTCCCTAAAATGTTTAAGAATGAATCTTGGTAGCTTTTAGGCAGGCATGTGGCACAAAATGTGGAAAACCAAGGAAAACTAAGCTATCACTTTGAAAATCAACAGATTGTACATATTTATTGTTGGGCCCCATGTTCGAGCACCAACAGTATGTTGGGCCCCACGTTTGGTGCCAACTCTATGTGGGGCACGCGCCTCCCCATCCGGCCTGGAGGTTCGGACAGGCTGCGCCACCGCGCACACAGATACTAAACACAATTCACTCAGCACCCTCAGATGAGGGGCACAGACTCCTGCGGCCCTCGGGACCCCGGCGGAGACGGGAGAAAGGAAAAGCCTTGGGCGCTTTTGCCTTCCAGGGGCAAACACCTGTGTTGGTAGTCTTGGTGGTCAGGAGGAGACAGCTGTTGCTTCATGGGTGGTCAGACAGAGAGCAGGTTCTTTTCCTTGTTGATGATTGCAACGGGAGAGCGTTTTTTCCTCATCAAAGGTCTGGGGGAGAGTGTTTTCTCATTGGTGGTCCGGGCAGGAACCGGCGAGAAGGTGCAGAAAGGGTGCCAAAAAGGCCTAAAAGGCGGTGCCAAAAAGCTGTGCCAAAAGGGTCGAACTCTTTATGTGGCTCACCCATGGAATGGCCTGAGCCAATCAGCTTTCAGTCCAGTTGTCCAATCAGGAAGGGTTTTGTACAAACGTGCAACAAAGTTACTTTCATTTTCCCTAGATTTCTAACTTACAAACCAGATATTCAAACGCCATTTTCCCAGTTTGGGAGTTTTTGCCAATTTCCTCCCAATTTTTCCCTACATTTATGAGGTATTATGTGATATTTTCATGTAAGTACACATTGTATAATGTTCAAATCAAGGAAATCGTATTCATCCCTCAAACATATATCATTTCTTTGTGGTAAAAACTTCAAAATCCCATTTCTTCTGTCTGTCTCCAAATACACAGTATATTGTCATTATGTATAATTCCTGTTCCGTGCAATGCAGCATCATAACTTGTTTCTTTTATCCACCTGTAAGTTAGTCACTGTTGAACAACCTTTTCCCATCACTCATCACTTCTACTTTACTTCACTTCTCATAATCACTATTCCACTCTCAACTTTTATGAAATTAACTTTTCTAGGTTTCACATATGAGCAAGATCATGCTCTATTTGTCTTTCTGTGCCTCATTTAGTTCATTTAACGTAATGTCTTCAATTTCTATCCATGTTGTCACAAATGGTAGGTTTCCATTTTTTAACAGCTAAATGGTATTCCTGGACTGGGATTTAGCTCAGTTGGTAGAGCGCTGCTCTGCAGTCTCTGAGACCCTGGGTTCAATTCCCAGCACCACAGAAATGGGAGATGGATGTGGCAATCCACTCCCGAGGCAATCCTGAAACAATCAGCCATTAAAAACCCTCTGAGGGTCGCTATGAGTCAGACACAACTTGGTGGCACCTAACAACAAACAAAAAATGGTATTCCATTGTGTATATACCACGTTCTTTAAATCATTCAACATTTGAGAGAAATAGGCTATTTCCTTTTTTTGGCTATTATGAACAGTACTGCACGAAGATGGGAATGCAGCCATCTCTCCACCCTACTGATTCCACTTCTTTTGGATGTATATCTAGGAGTGGGATTGAAGATCACACAGTAGTCTTATTTTTAGTATTGAGATGATTATATGATTTTGTCCACCCTTTTAATGGAGTATATCATGTTTATTGATTTTTTTCCTGAAATGGCTCCTACTTAATCACAATGATGAATCTTTCAAGTGTACTGATGGTTTACATTTGCTAGTATTTTGTTGAGGGGTTTTGCACTTAGGTTAATCAGGGATATTGGATTGTAGCTTCCTTTTTTCCTTTAGTCATTGTCTGGTTTTGGTGTTGGAGTAATGCTGGCCTTGCGGAATGACTCTGAAAGTGTTACCTGTCTTTCAATACTTCAGAATAGTTTGAGAGGAATTGGTTCAAGTTCTTCTGTAAAGGTTTGGAAGAATTCAGCAGCAAAGCCATTTCATCTTGGGAAGTTCTTGGGACATTTTATTGCTGATTGACTCTCATTACTCATTATTGGCTCATATTTTCTATTTCTTCATGATTCAGTCTTCTTAAGGTGCATATATTCAGGAATTTCTCTATTCCTTCTGGATTATCAAATTTATGAGCATATAGTTGTTGACAGTAATCTACTGATGCTGTGTATTTCAGTGTTATCAGTTGTAATATTTTCCCTCTAATCTCTAAGTTTATTTATTTGAATTTTCTCTTTTCTCATATTTAGTCTAGTGAAAGATTTGTCTATCTTATCTTATTGAAAAACCAACTCTAGTTCTTCAATCTTTTTGGTACCTTTTTACCTGTTGTATTTATTTCTGCACTGATCTTTATTGTGTCTTTTCTTTTACTAATTTGGAGTTTTATTCATTCTTGCCTTTTTAATTCTATAAATTTATTTGAGATCTTTTTACTTTTTTGATCAGTCATTGAGTGACATAAACTTCCCTTTTCATATTGCTTTTGCTGTTTTGGTATATCATGTTTTCATTATTTGTTTAAAATTTTTTTTTACATTTTCTTTCCAATTTCTTCCTTGATCCATTAGTTGGCCAAAAGTAAATGATTTAATTTCCTTATGTTTGTGTCATTTCCAAAATTTCTCTTGTTATTGATTTCTAGTTTTATTATAGTATGATCAGAATGATACTCAATATTATTTCAATTTTTAAAAATTAATTGAGACTTGTTTCATGGCCTATTGAATGAATTTTCATGGAAAATTCCATGTGTGGTTGAGAACTATGTATAATGAAGGGACTGCTATGCAGATGTCTATTAGGTCCATTTGGTCTTATGTGCAATTTAACTTTGCTCTTTCATTGTTGATTTTTGCCTAGATAATATGATTATTGATGAAAATAGAGTAAAATATCCCCTACTAGTGTTCTGCACTCCCTTCTTTCATATATATATTTATAATGCTCCTCTCTGAATTGACCTTTTCATCACTGTACAATGATGTTCCTTGCCTCTTTTTACTACTTTTGATTTCAGGTATATTTTATTTGATATAAGTATGGCTGCTTCTGCTTTCTTTTCGATTCCATGTGCATGGAATATCTTCTTTCATCCCTTTACTTTCAGTTTATGTGTGTTTTTAGAGGTAAAATGAGCTTCTTGGAAGCAACAGATAGCTGATTATTTTTATCCATTCAGCCACTTTATGTTTTCTAATTGAAGAACTTAATTCATTTATATTTAAGAAAACTCTTGATAGGTAAGATTATACTGCTGCCATTTAGTTACTTGTTCCTACTATTTGTAGTTTCTTTCTTTCTCCCTCTCTTATAGTCTTCCTTGGTGGTCAAGAGATTTACTCTAATAGTGTGTTTTGATTCCTTGCTTATTGTTTTTGGTGTGTCTAGTATAGATTTTTGTTTTGTGATTCCTATGGAGGTTAAAAATACCTTTTGATAATAGCAAGCTAGTTTAAATGACAATAATTTAACTTTGATCATAAAGAAAAGATTTAAAAAATGAAAATCTACTACTAATAAAGTCATCATTTGCACTCCATTTTCCCTCACAGTTTGAATTTTTGAGTCCCTATCTTGTAACTTTTTATATTGCCCATCTTTTAATATACTAGTGTCATTATTTTTATTGTTTTCTTTTTAATCTTTATACTAAATAATTGAATACCTTATATACCACAATTACAATATTACAGAATTTTGAATTGTTCTATATAGTTACTGTTACCAATGACTATTATATCTTCCAAAGTTTACTTCTTGGTTATTAGTGTTTCTTTCTTTCAGTTTAAAGAGCTCCCTTTAGCATTCTCTGTAAAACAGTTCTGGTCATCATAACTCTTCTCTGCTCCTGTTTACTTGAGAATAGTTTTATCTCTCTCATTTCTAAAGGATAGATTCCCTAAGTACAATATTGTTGTTTGGCAGGTTTTTGTTTGTTTTGTTATTCTGGTTTCCCTCTGTTACTATGAATATTACATTCCACTCTCTCTTGGCCTGCCAGATTTCACTGAGAAGTCTCCTGTGGGATGAATTGGGACACTCTCATGTTTTCATCACTTCTGTTTCTTTTCCCATTTTGGAATCCTTTCTTTGGCATTAAACTTTGAGAGCTTGATTATAGTATGCCTTGAGATAACTTTGGTTGACTTGAATCAGATTGTTTACTTTTGACGTTCCTATTCCTCAGTATTTGTAAACTTCCCTAGTTTTTGAAACTTTTTGATATTATCTCTTGAATAAACTTTCTAATCCTTTGGCATTCTCAAGCCTCTTGAAACTCAGTAACACAAATATTTGCAATTTTTATGCTATCTCAGAGTTTGCATAAGCCTTCTTCATTTCTCTTCACCCTTTTTCTTTTTTTCACCTTTTGCTATATATTTTCAAGTGGCCTATACTTGAGCTCACTAATTATTTCTTCTGTTTGATCTATTTTGCTATTTGTGCCTTCTGTGTTAGCTCTATACTGCTATAAAAATCCTTGAGATAATCAATTTTTTAAGAGAAAAGACTTATTTTGGCCCACACTTTTGGAGGGTTCAATCCATAATCAATTGGCCCTGTTGTTTCTGGACTTGTGAGAAAGAAACACATAGTAAACCAAAAGTGCTCACTGCATGGTGGCTTCAAAGCAAAAGAAAGAGGTAGGGCTAGGGTCTCAATATCCTCATCAAGGTCATGCTCCCATGTGACCATAATATTCCCAACTATGCCACAAGCACTTAAATGTTCTACCAGCTCCTGACAGCACTGTAGGCTTGAGACCAAGCTCTTAACACATGAGCCTTTGGAAGACCCTAATCCAAACCATGGCATCTCCTGTTATATTTATTATTTCTTTAAGTGTACATTTTATCTCTAGCATTTTGTTTTATTTTTTAAATAATCATTTCATTCTCTATTATTTTTTCTCATGCATTATTGCACTATTACTTTTTCTTTTTTATTTTTTTGAGTTCTTTGATTTTTCTTAAAACTTAAAACTCTATTTTGTATTCTTTATCTGAGAGTTTGTGCATATCACTTGCTTTATGGTTGTTTTGTGATCCTTTATTTTGCCTGTTTAGTAAAGTCAAGGATCCCCGAAAGTTCCTCGTGCATCTTGGGGTACAACAATGTCTGTGTATTGAAGGATTATGTATTTATTCCAGTATTCATATATCTGTGTTTCTGCTCATCCTTAAGATATTCTAAGCAGGTTGTTTATTATTTCCTTTAGTATTTTCCCATTGCTGTTACCTCAACACTAAAGAGTTTTGTTAAGTCTACGTTTGTGAAGTTGGTGTTTTGTCACCATTTCAGCACTAGAGGGCACCTCAAGCCCAGGTTTGTCGCAAATTCCCAGTTGATGTGTTGTTCAGGAGAGGATGGAATGCCTGAAAAAGGCATATCATCTGAACTTCTATCTCTGGCCCTGAGTGGACCTAGATACATCATCCACAGTCACTGGCCTGTGACCAAGTGCCCTGGAATTCTTGCTAAAATGAGACCTCAATGTAGAGAATCCAGCCCTGGACTTGGAAGCAATGACTTATGCCTATCTCCTTTTCTTCTCCTAGACAATGACTTTCCTATATTGTGCTTCCAGGGCTTTTGAGAGGTATGATGTGGGAGGTCCTTTGTCTACTCTAGCAGTTGCAATGTTGTACTTCACCTGGAGTCTGCAGCCAACCAAGACCAATGAAGCACAGGGAGAGGACCAAGGTCCGTGCTGCTGCCATTGTTTGCCTGTTGTGGTGGTCTGTTCATAGCCTGAGACAATTACAGCCAGCCAGAGGTGATGTGGTATTAAATACAAGTCCATGCCACTGGAACAACGGGTTTCCACCTGGTACTAGAGTAGGTCCAGATGCTCCATCCACAGACATTAGCCTGGGGACCAGAGGACTGAGTTTAAAGGCAAAGTCCTATGCTTATATTCCTGTCCTATCCACAAAAAATAGAGTTGTTCTCTGCAGTATGCTGCTCAGGGTTGGTAGAGGGGAGATGAAGGCAGTCCCTTGGCTGCCAAAGTTAATATGGGTCCACTAGTTCCATGTGTGAGTGCTGGCCTGGGGCTCTGCACAGCACTGGTCTTCATTATTATTGGTCTGGAAATAGATTTCAGCCCTAGTGCCTGCTCTTAATGTTCCTTCACTTGCAAGTAGGATGCATCTCTTTTAAATAGGACAGGTGACGTGAGCAACTCTTTTTTTTCTGCCTTCTTCAGTGTGTCTTTTCTTATTATTTTGCCAAAATTAGATACTGTGCTCTTTCAACTGGTTCCCTTACCTCTTGTGAAGGCACTTTGTCCATAAGTAATTTTTCAAGTTGATTTTTCCTTGGAGAGATGCTACAGGATCTTACCCCACCATCTTGCTTCATGCCTAAGACACTGTAGCCTATGTAGTGCTTATGACTTGTCATTTTATTAATACCGTCTTTGCATTTAAGAGATACAATGTATGGGGTGTGATTAGAGCAATACAGTGGATGCTAATTTTTTTAATGTATTACAGTAAAAGACACATTGTCATTAATCCCCCGAAAAATACTCTCCTTGGCTTCATTCTTGTCACTTTCTGAAGCAGTTCTGGAAGTCCTCTTTATTTGGAGTGGACCAAATCACACTATTCAAGTGGAGCTCCTATGGCGAGTCTCACTGTATAAATAACAAAACTCTAAATCTTATGCATAGACTACTCTTGCCAAGTCCAATTATTTTTCTATTTTATTTCATTTTATTTCATTTCATTTTCTGGCATAGCTATTCCATTTCTCTGTTGGTAGTGGTAAACTTAGGAAACTTAATGTTTGTCTTTTGGCCATTCAGGGATAAAATGACAGGGAATGTTATTTTTATTTAGATCATTTTCTGGTTTTTGTGTTTCCTTTCAACTGATATCTGTGAAGATGAGAGGAAACAAGTGGGTCTTGGTAACAAGAATCTTAGCCTACAGAGAAATTCCAAGAACGTTTTATTCATTCTAATAACCAAAGCCACCAACTAGAAGAGTTTCATCTGGTAGTAATGGACCAACACTAATAGTCCTGCTGTGTTCACATAAGCTAGGAGCAGCCGGTGGGAAGCATGACTTCTGTAAATGTTGCAGTAGATGCAAAGGGGTACGCAGACAGTATTTAAAGCCAACTACGCTCTCTGCATCAGGAGATTTGAGTGGTACATTTTCATGGTCACCCTGCCCCAATGATAGCAACAGCTACGCTAATTGATGTCTTGGAAGATATTATCCTAACTTCATTTCCTCCTTGATGGGTCCCAAATTCAGCAGAACCCTTAAAACTCCAAAACAACTCCCAAAGATTCTTAGTCTGCTAGGTCACCATCTATAGAATTCTTGCATTAACTACTTCCTAAAGAAGTAATAAAGATAAGAATCTACATTATTTTCTCTTCCTAATGAAAGTAAATCTCTTGGCTGCTTAACAATTGTCTGAAATCTAATGTACCACACTCACTTTTTGTACTTCCCTAGACAACAGCCCCCCACATGTCTGGAAGTTTGTCGCACTGTGGGGGCTTGTGTGTTGTGATGTGGCTGAGAGCTCTGCCACTGTAACCTCGGACATGAGCAAGGTTACCCATGGTACAAAGGTTTTCAGCTGAGCTTCCAGACTAAGACAGACTAGGGAGTAGGACCTGGTGAGCCACTCCCGAAACAACTAGCCATTGAAAACCCTATGGATAGCAAAGAGACACTGTCAGATATAGTGCCGGAAAATGAGGCCCCCAGGTTGGAAGGCACTCAAAAGACTACTGGGGAAGAGTTGCCTCCTCAAAGGAGAGTCTACTGTGATGACAGAAATGAAATAAAGCCCCAGGGTGCTCAACTTGCTGATGTGGCATGACTCAAAATGAGGAGAAACAACTGTAAACATCCATTAAATAATTGGAACATGGAATGTATGTAGTATGAATCTAGGAAAATTAGAAATTGTTAAAAGAGAAATGGAGCACATAAACATTGACATTCTAGGCATCAGTGAGCTAAAATGGACCGGCATGGGCCATTTTCAGTCACACGATCATATGGTCTACTATGCTGGGAATGATAAACTAAAGAGAAATGGGGTTGCACTCATCATCAAAAAAGACATTTCAAGATCTGTCATGAAAAACAATGTTGTCACTGATAGAATAATATTCATACGCCTACAAGGAAGGCCAGTTAATATAACTATTATTCAAATTTATGCACCCACCACTAAGGCCACAAATGAAGAAAGGGAAGACTTTTATCAGCTTCTGCAATCTGAAATAGATCAAACATGCAATCAAGACATACTGACAATCACTGGTGGCTGGAATGCAAAGGTTAGAAACAAAGAAGAAGGCTCAGTAGTTGGAAAATATGGTCTTGGTGACAGAAACAAAGCTGGAGATCGCATGATAGAATTTTCTCAGACCAATGACCTTTTCATTGCAAATACATTTTTTCAACATCATAAACGGAGACTGTACACATGGACTTCACCAGACGGAACATACAGGAATCAAATTGAGTACATATGTGGAAAGAGACGATGGAAGAGCTCTGTACAAAATGTCAAAACAAGACCAGGTGCTGACTGTGGATCAGACCATCAACTTCTCATATGCAAGTTCAAACTGAAGCTGAAGAAAATTAGAACAAGTATACGAGAGCCACAGTATGACCTTGAGTATATCCCACCTGAATTCAGAGACCACCTCAAAAATAGGTTTAAGCATTAGACACAAATGACAGGAGACCAGAAGAGTTTTGGCATGACATAAAAGATATCATTCAAGAAGGAAGGAAAAAGTTCTTAAAAAGAAAAAAAAAAGACCAAATTACATGTCAAGAGGGACAGTAGAACTTGCCCTTGAACGTCCAGCAGCTAAAGCAAAAGGAAGACATGATGAAGTTAAGGAACTAAACAGAAGATCTCAGAAGGCAGCTCGAGAAGACAAAAACAAATATAATGACATGTGCAAGGAGCTGGAGGCAGAAAACCAAAAGGGAAGAACATGCTCTGTGTTTCTCAAGCTTAAGGAAGTGAAGAAAAAATTCAAGCCTCGAGTGGCAGTAGTGAAAGTTTCTACAGGGAAAATATTAAATGATGCAGGAAACATCAAAAGAAGATGGGAAGAATACACAGAGTCATTATACAAGAAAGAATTGGTAGACGACCAACCATTCCAAGAGATTGCATATGAAGAGGAACCAATCATGCTGAAGGATGACGTGGAAGCTGCCTTGAAAGAACTGGTGAAACACAAGGTTCCAGGAATTGATGGGATACCAATAGAGATGTTTCAACAAACAGATGCAGCACTGGAGGTGTTAACATGTTTATGCCAACAGATTTGGAAAACAGCTACTTGGCTAACTGACTGGAAGAGATCCATATTTGTGCCTATTCCCAAAAAAGGGGATCCAACTGAATGTGCAAACTATCGGACAATATCATTAATGTCACAC
>VMDO01038561.1:0-13373 GCA_007922755.1 Pedetes capensis
CCTGTCTCCCTATATGCCCTCTCTACCAGAACACACAACGTTCTGAGTTTAGCCAACCCACAGAGGCCCATGCCTGGGCCCTCGGGGCTCCATCGATCCCAGTCCGGGCCCAAAATTCGAGAGTGGGCCTAACTGCTTCAAAGGTAGCCACCTTCCCAGCTCCCGCGACTGAGGAAGACCACGCCCCTAAATGTCCTGTAACCTCTTCCTTTTCAGATTTTTCCGGGGTTCTGGGTAAACTGGCCGCACCAAGGCTTCCGCCCCGTCTGGCCACTCCGTTCTGAAACATAGACGGGGGTATGGAGGTGGCCATTATTTTTACGGGATCACGGCCCCTGGAGCTGCCAGGGACAGGCACAGAGGCTGTACCGCAACACCCGCTCCATCCTTGCCCCAGCCCCTCCCTCAAGCCCCCGCCTCCTCCTCGGACCCCAGCCCCACCTCGCCTGCTTCCCCCGCCCGCTCCTCCCCTAGCTCTCAACGCGGACTCGGCCACTACCCCCGACCTCGCTCTACCCGCCCACGGCGCGGGACCGCCCCGAACTTCTGGCCCCGCCCCTCTGCCCGAGGAGCCCTATGAACGTCCTCGTGTGCTCCAGAGGGCCCCGCCCCCGGCTTGAGTCCCCGCCCCGCTGTCCGAGCGAACCAATGCGGGGCCCCGCCTTGCACTCCGGCCCCGCCCCTGCGCCCCGCCCCCCGCGGCCTGCCTCCCTCTGGGGCGTTGCCGCCGCCGCGGCTCCACCGCCCGCGCGGAGCACGATGCCGCCCCCTCCGCCGGTCCCTCCTCCGGCGGCCTGGCGCCTCCTTCCCTCCCGGCCGCGGTGACTCACGGAGCGGGAGGCGGAGGCCGAAGCGGCTGCTCCCGCTGCTGCTGCCGCCGCCGCCGCCGCCGTCGCGGCTGCTCGGGCCGAGCGCGCCCGGGAACAGGCCGCTGCGCCCCGGACCCGCGGCCCCCACCGACCCGGCGGGGTCGGGCGGCCCAGGTAAGCGCGGCGCCGGGCCTGCGCGGCTCGGGCGCTCTGGGGAGCTGCCGGCCCTTTGTCTCCCGGGGAGGGGCCGCGAGGGGCACCCCCGACCCCTCTGGAACCTCCGGCCGGCCTCGGCCGTGCGGCGTCCCAGCCTGGCCCGGGCCTCCTTGCGCCGCAGACCACCCTGTGCCTCCCTCTCCTCCGCCCGAGGGTCCCCTCCACAGGTGTCTCAGCCGCCCACCCTGTTGCGCACCCCGCCGCGCCCGCGTGGTTGTCACCGCCTGTCCACACCCCCCCCCCGGTCCCGTTGCCCCCTGTCTCTTCCTCACCTGCGCCCCAGTCCCAGCATCAGGGCTCTCCATGTTTCTCCAACTACAGGCTGCCTCGGTCTGGCTGGATCTGGCTGCCCTTCCTCTCTCTCTCTCTAGTTTGACTGAATCGCCAGTCCCTCCCCAATTCCGCTTCTCCTCGGTGTTTCTGGAAGGGACACAGGGGAGGCACGTATCTCACCTTCGTGGAGGACTCGTGTACGTGCGCCTGCAAGGTCAATGACGGGGACCCAAACTGCGCTTCTCACCTCCTTTTCCCCACCCCCTCCCCAGCCACCTTCCCTTTCCTTGAGTTAGACCCTGGGATAGGGACGCCCGGCCTCTGAGGCACCGCAGCCCTCCCTCCCTCTCGTATGCAGAACTTGTCTGAGGAGTTCCTCTGTCAGCTTAGCTCACAGGAAGGCCCAGGGGGATGGCGTTGGCCACAAACCAAGACTTTTATGAGTAATGAGACGTGTGGCTTGCAGCACCTCCTATCTGAGGATCTAATTATGCCATAGTTGTTAATTATTCTGTCTGCTGTCACTCACAGATTTTAAGGAGTGTGTCTGGCCAACCACTGGGTAAATTGAGGCACAAGATGTATTGGTAAGGGCTCTAGAGGCAAGTCAGAGTTGGTCTGGAGGCTCTGTTCTCAAGTGCCTTGGATCTTAGCTCCCTGCTGCAGCCAGTCTTTACACCCTAAGTGATAACATCTCTTGAGCTCTTAAAATGTCTGGCGATGCCAGCGCTTCCCCAGATTTCAAACAGGACTTTGGATCGTGAATAAAGGTGCCAGCTGTTAAGTGCCAGTGTGTCATTCATGGCTTCCTGGTGGATACAAGTCACTTCTATGGGATGGAGATCCATTCATCAATAGCAAACACTGTCACACACCATTCCATGATAGCAAACACCTATAGCAAAAACATGTGCCACACACCATTCCACACCCTGGGACTTGGATGGTGGAGATAGACACACCCCCTGCCCTCCTGGAGATGGCATTCTAAGGAGGATGGAGGAGAGAGTGTAAATGAATAGACAAGTAAGTGGACAAAACCCATTTCAGTCGTGGTGAGTGCTATGAAGGTGGGTAGGGGCCAGGATATTAAAAATCTGTAGGTAAAAAAAAAATTTTTGTAGGTTATAATAGGCTGGGATTTAGCTCAGCTGGTAGAGCACTGCGCTGCAGTCTCTGAGGACCAGAGTTCAATTCCCAGCACCGCAAAAATGGGAGAAGGGCCTGGCAATCCACTCCCAAGGCAATCCTGAAACAGTCAGCCATTGAAAACCCTATGAGGGTCGCTATGAGTCGGACACTGACTCGACGGCACCTAACAACAACAACAAGGTTATAATAGAGTTTGGATTTTATCCCATGTGCATGTAGAAGCCACTGGAGTATTTAAAGCAGAGAGGCACTAAGACGTGATCTAAGCTTTAAAAGATTGTTCTGGCTCCTAGGTAGAGACAGGATTGTGAGGAGCAGAGGTGGAGGCAGGAACACCAGTTGACAGACTATTGCAAGTGCCTGGCAAGAGATGTTGATGGCTTGAGGGACTCAGGTTGCAGCAGTAGAAGTGGAGAGGTGAGTCAATCTGCCACCCTCCCCCCACCCGTGAAAGAGGCTGGGGGCCAGAAAGCCAAACTTTGGGAACCACCACCTGAAAGCCCCATGTCTGATAAGAGAGTTTCTAGACCTGACCACACGCAGGTTTAGCTCAGCGAATCATGTTTAGGATCTGTTGTAAGAAACTGTGCTAGAAACTGGGCACGGTGGCACACTCCTGTAATCCCAGCAGCTCGGGAGGCAGAGGCAGGAGGATCGCAAGTTCGAGACCAGAGGCAGTCTGCGTAACTTAGTGAGACCCTGTCTCAAAAAGTAAAGAAATGGGCTGAGGGTGCAGCTCAATGGTCCAGCACTTGCAGAGCATGTAAGCGTGAGGCCCTGGGCTCAACCCCAGTACTGCCAAAAAAACAAAAGAAAGAAAGAAATTGTGCTAGACTCAGAATCGGACATGGATAAGGTAAGACTCCAGTGCTTGAGCCTGGTAGACCTCATGGTGTAACTCAGAGCAGTCCCCTCAGTATGACAGTGTGCTTGCAGGACACGCCACCCCCTCCTTCACAGAGGAAGGTTTGTGGGTTTAAAAACCAGTTAGAGTGGAGGAGCGAGAACACCTGGGCTTCATTCTCTCAGCTGGCTGCTTGCTTGCTTTCCCTCTGTCTCTGACTCTGTCTTTCTCTCCCCTCCTCTCTTACTTCCTCTTTCCCTCCCCTCATTCCCTCTTCTCCCTTCTCCTCTTCTCTCCTGTACTTGGGGCTCAAACACAGGGACTCACACATACTTTTTAAGTTTTTTACCACTAGGCTACACCCTCAGCCCATTTCTTAACTTTTTTTTTTTTTAATTTTGAGTCTAGGTCTTGCTACGTTATGCAGGCTGCCTCTGGCCTCGAACTTGTCATCCTCCTGCCTAAGCCTCCCGAGTCACTGGGATTACAGGCATGCATCACCATTCCTGGCTAGCTGCATTATTTAGATAGGAGCATGATTGCCCTGTCTCTTTTGTGAGATGCTGCCCAGAGAAATTGGAAAGAGTTGGAGGATGTGGCTGTCAGTGATAGAGTATGTGCTTAGGATGTTCATGGCCCTGGGTTCAATCCCTAGCACCTCAAAGAATAAAGACATTGGGATTGTTCTCATTATAGGTGGGAGAACACCTGAGTGACCGTGAGCTTGAGCCATTAATCAGAATTAAACTTGATCTGCATGATACTCCAAATCTGTGCTGAGAGGAATGTGGAGATAACATAGGCCAGCTTTCTCCTTTATGGTTGGGCTGCAGTGGCCCCTAGAAGCTGGGTAACTCCTTTGAATTTAGTCCCCTAGCAGTTTGTGCCTTTTCTTACGGTGCCTGTCACTCTCTGGCTGTTTCAGTTCCAAAGTGTGTGTGCATGTCTCTAAGCTTTCTGAGGCCAGCATCTCCACTGAGTTCATCTTGCTTCTCTCATAGTATCTAGATCGCTGCTCTCCGCATAGTGCAAACTTGTCAGGTGGTGGCTGATTGGCTTGGGTGGTTCCTGGCCCCTGACACTGGGAGCCAGCAATCCTGCCCCGTCCTTGCCTTTCCATCAGATCCTGCTTCCTTGCAGACTCCTCTGCAGGTGCAGCACAGTGGAAACCCAGCAGCCTGTCGTTCACTGTGCTCACTGCCCAGGGCAGCCTTTCCTTGACGGGGCTGCTCTCTCTCCAGCCCTGCCCCCCAGGAACAGCTGCCGAGGGTGCTGACTAAGTTGTTATCTGACACTCAGCAAATATGAAGTGTAGCTCTTAATTAGATCACGGACTTTGCGCTGAGACTATCTGGGTTTGGATCTTGGTTCTGCCACCATGGGCTGTGTGATCTTCAGCAAGTTAACCTCTCCGTGTCTAAGTTCCCCATCTGTAAAATAATATGTCTCTCATAGAGTTGTTGGGAGGATTAAATTAAGCAAGACCTGTTAGATGCTCAGAACAACACCTAGCAGTTGTTGTTAGGTACCGTGGAGTCGGTGTTGGGCTCATAGTGACCTTACGTACAACAGGCGAAACACTATTGTCAGTGCTTCTCTGCTATTCATAGGGTTTTCAGTGGCTGATTGTTTTTTGAGAGTGAGTTGCTAGGTCCTTCTCCCAGCTAGCACTTAATATGTACTTAATTGAAGTATTAGTGTTTCATTTTTACTTCTCACCAGAACTGAAACTCTTTGAGAGCAGAGATTTTTGTCTTTGTCTGCTGTTATAGTCCAGTGTTTAAACTTAGTAGGCACCCAGTAAATATTTGTTAAATTGACTGACATTTTGAGCACCTACTGTGTGCCAATCACTGTTGTAGGTGTTGGGATTATTGCCAAGAACAAGATAGCAAAGATTTGTGGTCTAATGAAATTTATCCCCTCCTCCTCCTCCTCTTCCTCCTCCTCCTCCCCCCTCCTCCTCCTCCTCCCACTCCTCCTCCCTGAAGACTGAACCCAGAGCCTTGCACATGCTAGACAAGTGCTCTGCCACTCAGCTACATGCCCAGCCCTACTTGTTTATTTCTTTACTGATTATCTCTCTCACTAGAAAATAAACTTTGGGGCTGGGAGTGTAGCTCAGCAATAGAGCATGTACTTAGCACGCGTGAGGCCCTGGATTCGATCCCCACCACCAAAAAACAAAACAAAACAATCAACCCTGTAAAGCAAACAAAAAAACGTAGGACATTGAAAAACATTCAGGAAGAGTAAACAAGGCAGCGAGATGGAGGAGGGTGAGGGTCATAAGTTTGGTTTTGAGGGCTGACTTTTGAATGGAGACCTGGAGTATGCTCCAAAGGGATAGCTTTGGGGGCAGAGAGGACAGCAAGAGCAATAAGCCCAGTGGGGCTGGCGTGTGGTGAGCAGGGAGTTGGCAGGCCCTAGATCTGTGGCCGTGGTGAAGGAGTTGGGTTTCTCTTAAATTCTGAACAGCGGGAAGTCACGGCACAAGAACCCTTTCTGGGGATCGTGGAGAATATTTGAATCCCTCCCAGGGGAAAGAGCAGGACGGGAGGAAGAGCAGTTGGAGTGGGATGTCCTCGTTCTGGGAAAGCCTTGCAGTCCAGCAGTGTTGAGTTTGTTCCCATCAGGGTACCCAGGTGACCTGGGGACCATCAGCCAGGCTGGCCAAGCGACTGCAGACTCCATTGAGCGTTCCTTTCTGCCAGAGTCTGTAAGTCAGCAAACATTTCTTGAGTGCAGTAAATAAATGTGACCAGCCCTTAGCACTTTGTCCTCTGCCATGGGCTGTTCTCTGATCTGTGTGAGGTAGAGTTTCTGGGTGTTTTGTTTTGTACTGGGGATTGAATACAGGGCCTTTGCACTTACTAGGCAAGTGCTCTACCACTGAGCTACACTCCGAGCCCAAAACTTCTTACCATGATGCAGTGACTCTTCAGCATTGTTGGAGTTTTCCCGCTGTTCATAGGTGCATCAAAGGTGCGCTGACAACCGTGTTAGAGTTCTGATATATCGACATTGATGGACAGCTTACCTGCCTCCCCTTCTCTTCTGGTCTCCTGCCAAGTACCACTAGGAACTCTTAGAGGCTCAGCCCACGCTGTGGCCCCTGAGCACCTCCTGTCTGATCACTTGGCAGGAACATGGGGGGATCTAGAAAGCATTGGCTCTCTTTGGTCTGGAATGGTCTGGCTGAATGGAATTGGAAGCTCAACAGCTTACTCAGGGGAAAGGCCTTTCACATCCAGGGGCACAGAGCTGGGCTCTCTGGCCCAGGGCGGTAGCTAGCTTCGGATCCTGCCACAGGGCTGCCGTCATGCACGGCATCCACGATGCCATGTGCCCTGCCAGCGGTAGTTAGTGGGAAATAAAATAGGAGTTTTGTTTTACAAGTCACATTCAGGGTCCTGGGGCATTTCATTGGCAGAGTCCAAAACTCCTGTTAGTCACATGTCACTCGTGGTCTCATAAAAACTAAACGCAGAGTGGGTGCAGCCTCTTTCTCATGTAACTGGTTTTCTTATGAGAATGCTAAGTACTCATTTAGAAAATGAGAAAATGGGTGGTAATGCCATTTAATGGACATTGTCCTACTTGATTCTCACCATTGCTTCTGAGGTAGATGCAGCTGTTACCATTTGACACATTGGGAAGCTGAGGCCCGGAAGGGTTAGGGCACTGTGTTGGAGGGTCACCTCTTCGGGGGCAGAATGAAGATTCACACTTGGGTAGTGTGGCTCCCAAGCAGAGCTCTGAGCACCATATTATATATTGTTTCCCAGTAGAAACTACAGAGAGAAAAGAAAAAAACTCACCCTTAAGCCTAGCATAGGTGACATTCTTAGGTAGCACAAGCTGGCTGGCTGGTTGCTGCAAAGGGCTTGAATCCTAGGCCTTTTCCTTGTGTTGTCTGACCTTGGGCAAGCTAATTAACCTCCCTTTGCCTCACTTTCCCTGTCTGTAAATGGGGATAATGATACTTGTACCTTTGTAGTTCCCAGGGGCATTACAATGTTTGAGCCAAAGTACTTTTGAACTTCTTCTATGAAAGAGAACTGGGCACCAACTGCTATTATACTGAGTTATTAAAGACCTATTATGCTCTGGTCCTCCACAAAGCCTTGTTAAAAAGGGCAAAACAGCAGTCCCCAGAGGGAAGACTGTCCTTTTGTGGTGGGCAAAGCTGAACTTAAAAATCTTGTTTTCCCCCTTCTGAAGTTTCTGAAGGGTTGGGGGTTGTGAGTCTGTGTCCACTTTTCCTGATTGTGTTGTTCCACATACACTTCCCTACGCAGTAGTGTATACTGTATGTCATCATGTGATTGGGGGCCACTGATGGCAGGACCACGCCGGGAGTTGAAGAGGCTCCTGATCCTGTTCCTGATGCCCCCTATCATATAAGCCAAGGACAGAGGTACCAAGGAGTGGTTGTTGTCTTCCATCCATCCTCCCTTCCTTTCCTCTTTTCTTCTAATGACTCATTGATTCAATTAATAAATATTTAGGGGCTGGTTGTATAGCTCAATGGTAGAGTGCCATGCAACACCCTGGGTTCTATGCCCAGCATGGAAAAAAAATTTTAGTGAGGTATTACTATAATCTGATCACCATTACAAGTACTGAGAATATTGGCATAGGTAGGGTAAAAATAGTTCTCCCTACAAAGCTCATGGTCTAGGGCCAAGAGGCTTATGATCTAGTGGGGCCACGTGACAGAAGAAAGCGTTGGCCAGGATATTTTGAACTCTGTGGAGAAAAGTCAGGATAGAGATTCCAGATGTACCTGTCGGTGCAGTGGTTAGCTGCCCTCGGTGGGTGTAAGGTGGAGCGCTGTGTTGGCATCCTAGAAGAGCAGGGGAAGAGTTAACAGGCTAGAGCCGCTCTGTGTGGCAGCTGACAGGAGCCACACTTGCTATGGGCACCTCAGCAGCCATTGTTGGTAAGAACTCTGCTTCCCCGAAAGCCTTAACCCTTTCCCTATTGCTTGAGGAATGATTGCTTTGAGGGCTTCATTCCAAAGGTTTTGCTCAGAGGACTGGACTTTGAAGTTCCACTGCCTTTTTTATATAATGGTCGCCCGGCCTTGTCTCTCCAGAACTCTCTTCCTGCCCAACAACTCCCCCTACCAACTTTGGAAGACAGGCATATGGAGGGGGGTGGGCCCTGAGGCTCTCTGGGGTGCCCCCAGAGTTCCTGAAGGAGCTGATGCTTGGGGATACCTGTGGCCTCATGCCCTGTTTGGCATCAATATATGCAGAACAGGGTCAGGGCCGGGATCTTCTTCACCAAACGTGCCCGGCACCAGGCCTCCGGTCTCTTCAGAGACCAAGGTCAGGGGCCCAGCAGCTCATGGGAAAGCACTCAGTGTTTCTCTCCCTCCAGCCAGGGTTTGGGGGGGGCAGGCGTGACTGCCCACATTTGGAGGGAGAAGAAGGTCACAGAACAGTGTGGCGCAGCCAAGGATGACAGTGTTTTCACCCAGCCCCCGACCTGTCACTCTGCAGTGTCTCTGGTGCGAACTGGCTGCCCCTTCAGCGCGAGGCTGGGTCAGAATGGCTGTGTCTGATTTAGAGGTGGCCGCCCAGCGAGGAGACCAGGTCGCTGGGTGCGCCTGGACTGCTTCCAGTGGGGCTGCAGCCCACAGTGGTGTGGCTGCCGCAGGAGAATGTGACCTGCTTCCATCTTCCATCCAGCACCGAGAGCGGAGCGGGAGGCTTTGAGGCCAGCCCTAATTAGGCTGTCTTCAGGCCCGCACATAGCCCAGGTATCCAGCCCACATGTTTCCTGCTGCTGGAATCCCACGGTCCATGTCCTTGAACTGAATAACAAGCCCAGGGCAAATGAAGTGACCGCCTGTCAGTCGGCAGCCTCGGGTTCTGCAGCCGAGCTCCCTGCGGAGATCAGGGTCCCGTGTGGATCAAATACCTCTCAGTATGTGGGCCCCACCCCTGTTCTTCCTGCTCGGTCACCAGGCAGATCATGGGCCAGAGTGGAAGGAGAGCCCACGCCGGGCAGCCTGGCTTCCCAGAGGCCCGTCCCCACCCCAACCCTGCTGGACATTCTGCTGCCACAGAACTGTGAAGTAAGACTTGCGTGACTCTAGGTTCCTTCCAGACAGAATTTTAGTGATTCTGCACTTGTAATTTTATCTTTTTCTTCTGCATATGTATGGGAGTACTGATGTAAGTACACAAAGGTGTGAATACTGCTAGGATAATGTGAGGGCTTTAAGCTGGTAAGGCCTGCAGCCGTAGCCCTGTGGCATCCAATCCCGTCAGATCTCGGAAGCTAAGCAGGGTCGGGCTTGGTTAGTACTTGGATGGGAGACCGCCTGGGAACACCAGATACTGCAGGCTTGGGAGAAGGACCCAGCAACCCGCTCCCAATAATCAATCTGCCATTGAAAACCCTATGAGCAGCAGAGAAGCACTGACAATAGTGTTTCTCCAGTTGTATGTAGGGTTGCTATGAGTCGGATACCGACTTGGCAGCATCTAACAACAACAACAACAAAGCTCGTAAAGGGGCAGTTGGAAGCTCCTGAATGATGTCGTTTTGCATACAAAGATACAAAAGGTGGTCACTGTCAAGGTCACCTCTGGCTAGGCCATGTGAACCCATTCCTGACTGTGCACTCCACACGCGACTTCCGCTCTGAGGAAGAACCCCCATCCTGTCAGTCAGTGGTGTTAACGCTGCCCGCAGCCTCAGGGACATACTCTTCTCCTGGCTCATCCCTGGAGTTGCAGGATGATGAGGTGCTGGTCATTTTTAAGAGAGTATCCTGGGGCTTTGGAGCACGCAGCTGGCTGCGGCTCACGTCCCTCCAGCCACCCTCATTCTGCTTCCTTCCCAGAGCAGGCTTCTGGCACCTGGCGCAGGACTGAGTGGAACGCGGACAGCTGGAACCTGGGTTCCAGCCTGGGTTCCTCCCGCCGTTAGGAGGAGGCGCTGCTGGCGCCACCTAAGAAGGCTTTGCCGTCCATCAGCGTTGGGTGGTGGTTACCTGCTCTCGCTCCCTGATCTCTGCAGAGACGAGGCCTCTTAGGCCCATGAGCCAGGATGGTGGAGACAAGTGCTGACCACCGACACTGCCCTGGAGCCAGAGACCACCCAGATTAAGAATGTTCCTTTATTCTAGCTGGGTGTGGTGGTGAACGCCTGTAATCCCAGCAGTTTGGGAGGCAGAGGCAGGAGGATCACAAGTTTGAGACCAGAAGAAGTCTGCGTAAGAGACCCTGTCTCAGAAAGTAAAGAAAAAAAAAAAAGGGCTGGGGGTGCAGCTCAGCGGTCCAGTACTTGCAAAGCATGCAGGCGCGAGGCCCTGGGATCAACCCCCAGTACCACACACAAAAAAAAGAATGTTCCTTTATTCTGATCTGACCCCATTCCACATCCTTTAAAGAAATCCTCCCTTTTTTTTTTTCTTGTGTAGTTAATAAATATAGTTCAGAATACAACAAGCTAAGTCTTCCTCCATTCCCAGATTTATAGCTACTCTGTTTCCCTCTCCATAATGCCCACTGTTAACAAAGGTCTTAGATATTTTTTTTTCTTGTTGTTGTTGTTGGGTGCCATCAAACTGCGTCCGACTCATAGTGACCCTGTCTATGTACAAGAGAATGAAACACTCCCCAATTCTGTGCCAGGCACAAGATCTTTTTTATGTTTAAACCCATAGTTGGAGCCACTGTGTCAGTCCACCTAGTTGAGGGTCTTCCTTTTTTTGTTGATTTGCCACTCTCCCGAACACGATGTCCTTCTCCAGGGATTGGTCCTTCCTGACTACATGTCCAAAATACATAAGATGCAGTCTAGCCATCCTAGCTTCCAAGGGGCACTCTGGTTATACTTCTTCTAGGACAGATCCGTTGCCTCTTTTGGCAATCAATATTTGTCTCCAGAACAATCATTCAAAAGTATCAGTTCTTCTCCTGTCTGCATTATTCAATGTCCAGCTTTCACAAGCTTATGACACAGCTGAAAGTACCATGGCATGAATCAGGTTCACCTTCATCTTCAATGTGACATCTTTACTTTTCAACACTTTAAAGAGGTCTTTTTACAACAGCTTTTCCCAATGCAGTGCATCTTTTGATTTTTTAACTGCTGCTTCCATGAATGTTGATTGTAGAACCAAGTAAAGCAGAATCGTGGAAACCTCCATCTTTTCTCCATTTATCATGAAGTTGCGTACTGACTCAGTTGTTAGGATTTTTGTTTTGCTAATGTTGAGGTGCAGTCCATGCCGAAGGCAGTGTTCTTAGATCTTCATCAGTAAATGTTTCAAATTCTCTTCAGTTTCAGCAAGCAGAGTTGTGTCATCTGCATAACACAGATTATATATGAGTCTTCCTCTAATCCTGATGCCATGTTCTTCATAAAGTCCAGCTTCTCAGACTATTTGCTCAGCACAGACATTGAAGCGGTATGGTGAAAGAGTACAGCCCTGACGCCCACCTTTCTTGACTTCATACCAGGCAGTGTTTCCTTGTTTGGTTTGAGCAACTGCCTCTTGGTCTATGTACAGATTCCTCATGAGTACAATTAAGTGCTCTGGTATTCCCATTCTTTGCAATGTTATCCATAATTTGTTATGATCCACACAGTCAAATGCCTTTGCATAGTCAATAAAACATAGATAGACATCTTTGTGGTATTCTCTGTTTTTGGCTAATATCCATGTGACATCAGCAGTGATATCCCTGGTTCTATGCCCTCTTCTGAATCCAGCTTCATTTTCTGGCAGTTCCCTGTCCTTATACTGCTGCAGTCGTTTTTGAATGATCTTTAGCAAAATTTTGCTTGCATGTGATATTAATGATACCACTGGATAATTTCCACATCTGGTTGGATCCTCTTTCTTGGGAATAGGCACAAATATGAATCTCTTTCAGTCAGTTAACCAGGTAGCTGTTTTCCAAATCTCTTGGCATAAACACGCTAGCACCTCCAGTGCTGCATCTGTTTGTTGACACATCTCTGTTGGTGCTCCATCAATTTCTGGAGCTTTGTGTTTCACCAAATTCCTTCAAGGCAGCTTCCACTTCGTCCTTCAATACCATTGGATACTGATCATATGCAACTTCTTAAAATGGTTGGTCATCCAGCAATTCTTTTTGGTATAATGACTGTGTATATTCTTTCCATGTTCCTTTGATGTTTCCTGCATCATTTAGTATTTTCCCTGTAGAATCCTTCACTATTCCTACTCGAGGCTGGAATTTTTTCTTCAATTTCTTAAGCTTAAGACAAATAGAACATATTCTTCCCTTTTGGTTTTCTATCTCCAGCTCTTTGCACATATCATTATAATACTTGATTTTGTCTTCTCAGGCTGCCCTTTGAAATCATCTGCTTAGTTTTTTAACTTCGTCATGTCTTCCTTTTATTTTAGCTGCTCAATGTTCAAGGGCAAGTTTCAGAGTCTCTTGTCATGTAATCTGGTCTTTTCTTTTTTCCTGCCTTTTTCAATGGCTGACTCTTTCAGGATTGCCTTGAGAGCGGATTGCCAGGTCCTTCTCCCATTTTTGCTGTGCTGGGAATTGAACTTGGGACCTCAGAGACTGCAGTGCAGTGCTCTACCAATAGAGCTAAGTCCCAGCCCCTTTCCTGTCTTTTTAAATAACTTTTTGCTTTCCTCATGAATGATGTCTTTGATGTCATGCCACAACTCCTTTGGTCTTCAATCGTTAGTATCTAACACATCAAACCTGTTCTTGAGGTGGTCTCTGAACTCAGGTGGGATATACTCAAGGTCATACCTTGGCTCTCATACTTGTTCTAATTTTCTTCAGTTCCCCTTTGAACCTACGTATGAGCAGTTGATGGTCGGATCCACAATCAGCACCTGGTGTTGTTCTGACATTTGATATTGAATTTTTCTTTGTCTCTTTCCACAAATGTAGTCAGTTTGGTTCCTGTATGTTCTATCTGGTCAATTCTATGTGTATAGTCGCCATTTATGTTGGTGAAAAAAATGTATTTGCAATGAAAAGGTCATTGATCTAACAAGATTCTATCATGTGATCTCCAGCATCATTTCTTTTTTTTTTTTTTTTTTAAGTTTATAA
>VMDO01038562.1:0-13377 GCA_007922755.1 Pedetes capensis
CCTTTTCAGTGCAAATACATTTTTTCAACATCATAAACGGAGACTATACACATGGACTTCACCAGATGGAACATACAGGAATCAAATTGACTACATATGTGGAAAGAGACAATGGAAAAGCTCTGTACAAAATGCCAAAACAAGACCAGGTGCTGACTATGGATCAGACCATCGACTTCTCATATGCAAGTTCAAACTGAAGCTGAAGAAAATTAGAACAAGTATATGAGAGCCATGGTATGACCTTGAGTCTATCCCACCTGAGTTCAGAGACCACCTCAAAAATAGGTTTAATGCATTAGACACAAATGATAGAAGGCCAGAAGAGTTGTGGCATGTCATAAAAGATATCATTCAAGAAGGAAGCAAAAAGTTATTAAAAAGACAAGAAAAAAAGACCAAATCACATGTCAAAAGAGACAGTAGAACTTGCCCTTGAACGTGGAGCAGCTAAAGCAAAAGGAAGACATGATGAAGTTAAGGAACTAAACAACAGATTTCAGAAGGCAGCTTGAGAAGACAAAAACAAATATTATAATAACATATGCAAGGAGCTGGAGGCAGAAAACCAAAAGGGAAGAACTCGCTCGGTGTTTCTCAAGCTTAAAGAAGTGAAGAAAAATTCAAGCCTCGAGGGGCAGTAGTGAAAGTTTCTAAAGGGAAAATATGAAATGATGCAGGAAACATCAAAAGAAGATGGGAAGAATACACAGAGTCATTACACAAGAAAGAGTTGGTAGATGACCAACCATTCCAAGAGGTTGCATATGAAGAGGAACCAGTCGTGTTGAAGGACGAAGTGGAACCTTCCTTGGAAGAACTGGCAAAACACAAGCCTCCAGGAATTGATGGTTTACCAATGGAGATGTTTCAACAAACAGATGCAGCACTGGAGGTGTTAATATGTTTGTGCCAACAGGTCGGGAAAACAGCTACTCTGCCAACTGACTGGAAGAGATCCATATTTGTGCCTATTCAAAAAAAGGGGATCCAACTGAATGTGCAAACTATCGGACAATATCACTAATATCGCACACCAGCAAAATTCTACTAAAGATCATTCAGAAGCGACTGCAGCAGTATGTAGACAGGGAATTACCAGAAAATCAAGTGGGATTCAGAAGAGGGTGGGGAACTAGGGACATCATTGCTGGTGTCAGGTGGATATTAGCTGAAAGCAGAGAATATCAGAAAGATGTCTATCTATGTTTTATTGACTAT
The DNA here is from genome assembly GCA_007922755.1 of Pedetes capensis. Classification (NCBI taxonomy): domain Eukaryota; kingdom Metazoa; phylum Chordata; class Mammalia; order Rodentia; family Pedetidae; genus Pedetes; species Pedetes capensis. Next base: position 1,222 of record VMDO01038562.1, read on the forward strand.
GCAAAAGTATTTGATTGTGTGGATCATAACAAATTATGGATAACCCTTCAGAAAATGGGAATAACAGAACACCTAATTATGCTCATGAGAAATCTGCACATGAACCAGGAGGCACTTGTTGGAATAGAACAAGGAAACACTGCGTGGTTTAAAGTTGAGAAAGGAGTGCATTAGGGCTGTATACTTTCACCCTATCTCTTCAATTTATACGCTGAGCAAATAATCTGAGAAGCTGGACTTTATGAGGAAGAACATGGCATCAAGATTGAAGGAAGACTCATTAACAACCTGCATCATGCAGATGACACAACTCTGCTTGCTGAAAGTGAAGAGGATTTGAAACATTTACTGATGAAGATCAAACATCATAGCCTTCAATATGGGTTATGACTAAACATCAACAAAACAAAAATCCTTACAGCTGGGTCAGCACGCAACTTCACAATAAATGCAGAAAAGATTGAGGTTGTCCAAGAGTTTGCCTTGCTTGGCTCTATAATCAACACCCATGGAAGCAACAGTCAAGAAATCAAAAGACACATTGCTCTAGAAAAAACTGTGGCAAAAGATTTCTTTAGAGTATTGAAAAGCAAAGATGTCACATTGAAGACGAAAGTGCGTCTCACTCATGCCATGGTAGTTTCAGTGGCATCCTATGGTTGTGAATGCTGGACATTGAATGAGAGACAGAAAAAGAATTGATGCTTTTGATTTGTGGTGTTGGAGACATCTATTGAATATACCATGGACTGCCAAAAGAACCAACAAGTCTGTCCTAGAAGAAGTACAACCAGAGTGCTCCTTGGAAGCAAGAATGGCCAAACTGCATCTTACATATTTCGGACATGTCGTCAGGAGAGAACAATCCCTGGAGAAGGACATCATGTTTGGAAGAGTGGCAGGTCAATGCAAAAGAGGAAATCCCTCCACCAGATGGATTGACACAGTGTCTGCAAAAATGCCTTACACATAAATAAGATCGTTTGCCTGGCACAGAATCGGCAATTGTTTCGATCTGCTGTACATAGGGTCGCTATGAGTCAGACTCGACTCGATGGCACCTAACAACAACACTTTTTAAAATTGAGATTGTATCTCTGTGAAATGAACATTGTAATCTCCACTGCATAGATATGGAAACTGAGTCTCAATAAACTTAAATAATTGACATCAGAAAAAATAGCTGGTTAAGAAGCAGATCACAATTTGAGCTATTCTGTCTGACTCAATGACTGGACCTTTAACTACTGTGTAACTTGACTCCATATTCTACACTTTTTTAAATGCAGTATTAGGCAGTTGAACCCAGGGCCTTACCCATGCTTTACAAGCATTCTGCCACTGATCATGTACCCCAGCCCTTTTCAAAATTTTATTTTGAGACAAGGTCTTGCTAAGTTACGCAGGCTGCCTCTGGCTTCCAATTTGTGATATTTCTGTCTCAGCCTCTGGAGTTGCTGGAATTACAGTGTTTACCACAGCACCAGTCTCAAAGTCCACATTCTTCAGTACTGTTCACAGTTGTCTTTAAACCAAATAGTAAAAGCAAAACAAGAAAATAAACCACTTATGGGACCAAGAAGAGAAAAGACAGATAAAAAGGATGAGTAGACTATCAAAGGAAAATAGTACATGAAAAACATTTTAACAAAAAAATACAAGTACATAATGACAGAAACAAAACATAATTCAAATAAGATTTGGTTTTCTGCTTTTTGGAAAATAAAACATCACATAGAAACTTTCTAGAATTATATACAAGGATATAAAACACACCAAGATCAGAATGAGATGTTAAAATAATTTTTAAGTATTCACAAATCTCATAAAACATGACATATTTTACTCAAGAGTTACTGAGGGAAATAACACACTTTAGTGACATATGTTAGGCTGTGTACAATGATCCAACATTTACAATAAAATACAATTCTTTTAAAAATAGTTGTGCCAGATTTCCTCATGGGAATTCTGAGGATTCTGTTGTTGAATTTGCATACTGCTTGATATTTCTAAATTTAAAAAATGTGACTTTAGAACATGATTTTCATTTGGACCACTACAAATTTGCATGACATAGACTACAAGAATTATAGTCAATGATTTTCACATACTGATTAATGTCATGGTAATAGCAGGTGCTAGGAAAAGTGGACTTCAAAATTACTTTCTCTAATACATTTTTCTACTTGTAACTAATGGAAGCAATAAATGCTTAGTTTTGTAAAAGTGTGGCAATCCACTCTCAAAACAATCCCAAAATAATCAGCCATGAAAAACCCTATGAGGGTCGTTATGAGTCAGACACAACAGGACTGCACCTAACAACAACAGTTTTCTGCTGTAGGTCTTTATTTTCTTGTGAGAGCTCTCTATGTTGAAACAATTTCTCTGAATCTAACTTCTCTAATCTTTCAAGAAATTGTCTAAGACTATACTTAAGTCCCTCCATGTATTTGTCAGTTTCACATACTGTAGGGGCTTGTGCATTCCTATGATGCTGAAAGCTATGTCACCAGTATTACAGATAACAAGAGAGTGACCCATAGTGGGCAGGTCTTATTTCAGCTTCTAAACTAAGACAAACTAGGGAGAAGTACCTGCCAAACCTACTCCTGAAAAAAATTAGCCACTGAAAACTCTATGAAGAGCAGAGAAACACTGTCAGACATATTGCAGGAAAATGAGGTCCCCTAGATTGGAAGGCACTCAAAAGACAACTGGAGAAGAAGAGTTGCCTCCTCAAAGTAGAGTCTACCTTAATGATAGGAATGGAGTAAAGCCCCAGGGACCACCATTTGCTGATGTGGCACAACCCAAAATAAGAAGGAATAACTGTAAAAATCCATTAATAATTGGAATGTGGAATGTATTCAATAAGAATCTAGGAAAATTAGAAATTATCAAAAAGGAAATGAGGCACACAAACATCAATATTCTAGGAATCAGTGAGCTTAAATAGATTGGCATGGACCAGTTTGAATCATATAAACATGTGATCAATTATGCAGGGAATGACAGATTAAAGAGAGATTGAGTTGCATTCATCAAAAGGACATCTCAAAAGTTCAATCCTGTCAGTGATAGAATAATATCTATGTACCTATAAGGAAGGCCAATTAATATGCATATTATTCAAACTTAATCACCCACAACTAAAGCCACAAATGAAGATAGGGTAGATTTTTACCAGCTCCTACAGTTTGAAATAGATGGAACATGCAATAAAGATGCACTGATAATTACTGGAGATCGGAACGCAAAAGTTGGAAAGAAGATGGCTCAATATTTGGAAAATATGGTACTGGTGACAGAAATGATGGTGGAGATCACTTGATAGAATTGTTTTAGACCTTTTCATTGCAAATACATTTTTTCATCAATATAAATGACAAGTACACACATGGAATGCACTAGAGGGAACATACAGGAACCAAATGGACATTTATGGAAAGTGATGATGGAAAAGCTCAATATCAAAAGTCAGAAAAAGACAAGGTGCTCATTGTGGGTCAGATCATCAACTGCTCATATGCAGGTTGAAATAGAAACTGATGAAAATTAAAATAAGTATATGAGAGCCATCCTTGAGAACATCCCATCTGCGTTCTGAGACCACCTCAAGAATAGTTTTGATGGGATAGACACTAATGATTGAAGACCCAAGGAATTGTGGCATGGCATCAAAGACATCATTCATGAGGAAAGCAAAAGATTATTTAAAAAGTCAGGAAAGAAAGGAAAGAGCAAATTATATGTCAAAAGAGACTCTGAAACTTGACCTTGAACATCAAGCAGCTAATGTAAAAGGAAGACATGATGAAGTTAAAAAACTAAACAGAAGATTTCAAAAGGCAACTCAAGAAGACCAAATAAAATATTATAATTACACATGCAAATAACTTGAGATAGAAGTCCAAGATGAAAGAACACTCAATTTTTCTTAATCTTAAAGAATCAAAGAAAAAATTCAAGCTTCGGTTGGCAATAGTGAAGTACTCTACAGGGAAAACACTAAAAAATGCAGGGAACATCAAAAGAAAATGGAAGGAATACACAGTGATTTTCCCCAAAAAATTGGTGGATGACCAATCATTTCAAGAAGTTGCATATGATCAGGAACCAATGGTACTCACAAAGGAAGTGGAAGCTACTTTGAAGGAATTAGTGAAACACAAGGTTCCAGGAATTAATTGAATACCAGTAGAGATGTTTCAACAAACAGATGCAGCACTGGAGGTGCTAACATGTTTATGACAACAGATTTGGAAAACAGCTACTTATTCAACTAACTGGAAGTGATCCATATTTGTGCCTATTGCCCAGAAAGAAGATTCAGCTGAATGTGGAAATTATCAAACAATATCAGTAATATCACACACAAGCAAAATTTTGCTAAAGATCATTCAAAGATGACTGCAGCAGTATATAGACAGAGAACTGAGAGAAAATCAAACTGGATTTAGAAGAGGGTGTGGAAATAGGGACATCCTTCCTGATGTCAGATGGATATTAACTGAAAGCAGAGAATATTGGAAAGATGTCTATCTATGTTTTATCAACCATGAACAGGTATTTGACTGTGTTGTTGTTGTTAGGTGCCGTCGAGTCGGTATCCGACTCATAGCGACCCTCATAGAGTTTTCAATGGCTGAGTGCTTCGGGATTGTCTTGGGAGTGGATTGCCAGGTCCTTCTCCCATTTTTGGGGTGCTGGGAATTGAACTCGGGGCCTCAGAGACTGCACCGCAGCACTCTACCCACTGAGCTAAATCCCAGCCCATTTGACTGTGTGGATCCTAATAAATTATGGATAACATTGTGAAGGATGGAAAGACCAGAACATTCAATTATACTCATAAGGAATCTGTACATGGATCAGGAGGCAGTTGTTTGAACAGAATAAGGAAACACTGCTTGGTTTAAGGACAAGAAAGGTGTGCATCAAGGCTACATCTTTTCACCATACCTCTTCAATACCTATGCTGAGCAAATAATCTGAGAAGACTGACTTTATGAAGAATGCAGCATCATGATTTGAGGAAGACTCATTAATAACCTGTGTTATGCAGATGACACAACTCTGCTTGCTGAAAGTGAAGAGAATTGAAACTTTCACTGAGAAAGATCAAAGAACACAGACTTCATTATGGATTGTGCCTCAACATCAACAAAACAAAAAATCCTTACAACTGGGTCAGTATGCAACTTCATGACAAATGGAGAAAAAAATTGAGGTTGTCCAAGATTTTGCTTTACTTAGTTCTACAATCAATACCCACTGATGTAGTAGTCAAGAAATCAAAAGACACATTGCATTGGGAAAAGCTATTGCAAAATACCTCTTAAAGTGGTGAAAAGTAAAGATCTAATATTGAAGATGTAGGTGCACCTGACTCATTCATGGTATTTTCAGTCACATAATATGGTTTTGAAAGCTGTACATTGAATATGGGACATAGGAAAATAATTGATGCTTTTGAATTATGGTGTTGGACATGATTATTTAATATACCATGAGCTGCCACAGAAACCAACAGATCTATCCTAGAAGAAGTGAAACTAGTGTGCTCCTTGGAAGCAAGGATGGCTAGACTGCATTTTATGTATTTTGGACATGTAGTCAGGAGTGATCAATCCCTGGAGAAGTACATAATGATTGGTAGAATGGCAGATCAAAGAAAAGAAGAAGACTCTCAACAAAATGAACTGACACAGTGGCTACAACAATGGGGTTAAACATAAAAAGCATCATGTGCCTGGCACAGAATCGGGGAGTGTTTTGTTCTTTTGTACATAGGTTCACTATGATTCAAACTGGACTCTATCTCACCTCACAACAACAATACTTGAGGTGGACTGATAAAGCTGGAAAATTTTGAGATGATATGCCAATATTCAGTAGAAAATCCCTACAAGAAAAGATATACATCAGCAATTCAAAGTATTTTGTGAATTCCGTGTATTTTCTATTAATCTATTCACCAAGAAGTAAACTAAATCAAGATGATCTCCTATGTACCTAAACACAAAGTGAGAGGCTATGGCTCCATATTTTTAATTTCTGCAACAAAATAATGGTCTACTTGATACATAGACAACTGTCTATTTCCTAGGCACTATGAGACCTGAGTAAGTATATCATAGGTGGAGTCTGTAGTAGAATCAATGAAGTAAGTAAAGGCCAATTTCAATTGCAAAACTAATGTTTATTCAAATCTCTTCTACAGTGGTAATTATTCACATTATAGAGAGATAGAAATGGTTACCTATGTGCAATACATTTATAATTATACCCAAAAGGGATGCTAGAACATAATGTGAAACAGTGCTACAATATTTGGGAATTCTTGAGGAGTTGGAACTTCTAAATGATATTGACAACTACAGAGAGACAAGCAGGCTAAATCTAGGTGAGTACGGAGTCATCATAACTAAAATGTGCCAAATGTTTCAAAAAAGTGATACAAGTTGAGAATTGCTAAGTGCTTTTTGGGTTGGAGGTTATGAAGATTATTTATGGCTTTAGGAAGAGTAGCTTTGTGAAGTGATGAGGGGATTTGGAAAGGACATTAGAAAAGATTGATGAGAGAGTGGACAAATGGAAATGACTTTGAAATCTGTCTCCACCACTTACACTTGGACTAAGCCTTTAACTACTTAACCTCCATTTTGCTATGTCTTCCTTGATTATAATAATCATATTAATATTCACCTTAGAAAGCACACTGAGCACATTGATATGGCATGCTAGTATCTCAGATTTGAGAGATAAGACACACCCTTTACCCAATGTATGCCTAATTTTATTTAAGCAGTTTGATTTGCACCTGTTTTGCCTTACACTATCAAGGAGATAATTGCCTGAACTCCTACCTTAGAAGCCATCCATTAAATCTTATTTACAAAAGAATTGTTAGAATATATGTAAAACGGCTTGAAGAAGTCTTGATATAGTGTCTGTAGCAATTCCTGAATCTAAGGATCTCTCATAGAAGAGAATGATGCTTTTCTCTTTTGTCTTTTTATTTTATTACAATAATATTTTAAAATATTTTAATATCAGATTAAGGCACTTGAGATTAATGTGAACTTTTAATACAATCAATATGTTAGAATAAAAAGAAATATTTTTTCTGAATTTAGAACTGATGAAGCAGCAGACTTGTGGACAAATGAATTTCTGCTTTAAAGCTGAGGAAAGCTGCCATATGAATTGTTACTGAAAGTGTGATCCAGGACACAATACAGGGAAAATCAGCATTTCAAAAGCAGTGAAACTTTAAGCATGTTCAACATAGGCCTGAAGACAGGAAGGGTAAGGTGCATGATACAAAGGTGTTTTGACAATATGTTAGATAAGGGTCCGAAAGGAGGAAAAAGGTGCACATCAAGTGACCCCAAAGTTGCACATTTTCTGCTACTGTATAGTTGCAGTATTGTCAAAACCAAAAGGTGATGATAGAATTCCAAGGACCTCTGCTAACACTTGAAACTGTGGATTATGATCCTGTTTGGCAGGGCCAGCACCAATGCCAATCAGGTGCGATTTTCAGTGAGTTGTTCCTATGAAATAAGCAGTCTAAATATAGGCACATAACCAGGAGAAAATCCATTTGTTAGAAAGAAAAGTTGTTTATAGCTATGTTGTTTTGATTTGTTTGTTTTGAGTTTTCACTCAGAAATGCCAAGGTCCATGAAAACAAGAGTGATTATTTTATTTGGAGAATATAACAAAATAAAAAATACAAAGTAAACATACATCTAAATCAACTGCATGTGTTGCAGCTAAGGTGGAGAAAAGATATGGCCTTTAGTGACTTTTTTGCCCATATGGAATATGTTTTTGTAGGGCACAGAAATGTTGTGAGTAAAAAAGACATAAAAGATCTGATTGACATTTTCAAAGTTGCAAAGGGTGGTAATAAAATCTTGTCAGGCTCTCCTTTTAATTCTGTGCAGTAACATGAAAATCAAAGTGTCGTTTTAAATTAATGGCTGATAAATTTGGATATAATAAAAAATTACTATTGATGTGGTCAATGTGAAGCAGGCTGCAGGACTGATGAAGGTCAAATAGGCCAATTCCATAGTCAGTTCCGAGAAGGGCTTGGCAATTTTATGACCACTAATAATGTTTGTGGATTTCATGCAAGCTAAGCTAATGAAAAGGGTAGTCAAAGCAATGCTGCAGTATCCAAGATAGCCATTCCCTATATATTAAAGAAATAATTTCGTTTTCATCTCCCATTATTAACTCAGAGAAAAAAGATTATTTTCCCTATCTGTGAGAATCTAACCTAGGCACTGTGGTGCATACAGTCATCTTATGACTTCATTATTAGAATTAATAAAGATACTTCTCTTTTGTTTTGTTTTTGTTTTTGGTTTTGTTTTTTGTTAGGTGCCACAGAGTCAGGTCTGACCAATAACAACGTCTATAGAGTTTTCAATGGCTGTTTGTTTTGGGATTGCTTAGGGAGTGAATTGCCAGGTCCCTGTCCCACATTTGCAGTGCTGGGGATTGAACATGGGTCCTACGACAATGTGGCACAGCACTCTACTAACTGAAGTAAACCCCAGCCTTCCATTTGTTTGGTGACTAACATTTTTCAAAAATCTTTATATCCTATTATTCATTTACTTCTCATAATACTCCTATGTTAGTCTGTTTCCCTTTGCTAAGGCAAAATAACTGAGGATTGATAATTTACAGAAAAAGGTTTGTTTACATCATGTTCTGGAAGTTGAAAGTTCAAAGAGCATCATGCCGGTTGTGATGACAAATGACATCACAGTGAGAACTGATGCAGTAGGCAGAGACAGGATGGCAGAAAGACATTCTTGCTCTTACATACCAACTCTCTCATGAGGACTAGCCAGAGTTTCAAAAAGCTATATTAATTCCTTCTGAGGGCAGTGCTATCAGTGACCTAATGACCTCCTACTAAGACACACCTTTTATGGTTTGGGTACTTTTTTTCCTTTTGGAAATTTATTTTTTGAATATTTAATTAATATATACTAATTGAACAAAGCAAGTGGTTTCATTATAATTCCATACATGCATATAATATACTTTGATCACATTCATATCCTCTATTACTCTTTCTTATTATCCATCTTTCCCCTTTCTCCCCTTCCCTTTTTACATTTTTACATCCTTGGTAGTTCCCTTTTAAGTTCATGTCCTCCTTCTTTCCGTCCCCACTCCCAACAGCTTCCACATCTGAGAGAAAGCATGCAATACTTGTTTATGTGGGACTGGTTTATTTCACTTAACATGATGATCTCTAGTTCATTCTTCTTTATAGTTTCATTCTTCTTCATGGCTGAGTAAAACATTTTCTTTATCTCGTCATATGTTGATGGCCACCCAGCCTGATACCATAACTTGGCTATTGTGAATAGTGTTGCAAGAAATGTGGGTATGCAGGTATCTCTACAGTAAGATGACTTTGATGCTTTGGGGTATATACTCAGAAGTAATAGGCTGAATCTTATGGGAATTATATTTTTTACTTTATTTTTTTTTGTGGTACTAGGGGTTGAACCCAGAATCTTGTGCTTGCATGCTTTGCAAGTGCTGTACCACTGAGCTGTAACCCCAGCTCATTTTATTACTTTTTGAGACATGGTCTCACTAAATTACGCAGACTACCTCCCTAGCCACTGGGATTACAGGAGTGCACCACTGTGCTTGGCTCTATATTTTTAATTTTTAAAGGAAACTCCATACTGATTTCTATGGTGGCTGGATTAATTTACATTCCTGCCAGCAGTGAATGATGGTTCATTTTCCCCCACATCCTTGTCAGCATTTGTTACTGTTTGCAATTTTATTAGTAATTCTATTAGTAATGTTTTAGTTCATAATGGAGTTCATTATGACATTCCCACACATGCATTTCATTGTGTTGCTCAAGCTCTCCTCCCCCATTACCCTCTCATTATGCCCCTTGCAGATCCCCTTCCTCCCTACCCATGGTTCCCTTTCTGCTTGCATGTCATGTTTATATACTTAATGATAGCCATCCTGACTGGGGTGATATGGAATCTCAACCTAATTTTGATTTACATTTCCCTGATGGCTAAGGATATTGAACATTATTTTCATATATTTATTAACCACTTATATGTCTTCATTTGCAAAGTGTTCATTTCTTTTGCCAATTTATTTTTTGGATTATTTGCTCTTTTGTTGTTCAATCTTTTAGGTCTATATATATATTCTAAATAGTAATGCCCTAAAAGATGAATATTTGGCAAAAATGTCTCCCATTCTTCAGGTTGTCTCTGCACTCAGTTGGGTATTCCTTTTGTTGGGCAGGAGCTTTTTAAGTTGATGCAATCTCAGTTTTCAATTCTTTCTACTAATTCCTGAGCAATGATAGTCCTATTTAGAATGTCATTCTTTGTACTGTTTACCCTATGTTTTCCTCTCGTAGTTTCAAATTTTCTAGTCTTCTATTAATGTCTTCGATTCCTTTTGTATTGATATTTGTGCAGGGCAAGAGATAGGAAACACAGTTTCAGTCTTCTACATGTGGATATCCAGTTTTCCCATCACCATTTGTTGAAGAGGCTGTATTTTTTCTGAAGAATATTTCAATAACTTGGTGAAGAATTAGAGAGATGCAATTGTTGGGCTAAATTCTGTGTATTTTACAATATTCTATTGATCTATGTGTCTGTTTTTGTGCAAGAACCCTGCTATTTTTGTTATTCAAGGTGTGTAGTATAGTTTGATCTCAGGTATCCTGATGCCTCCACACTGCTCTTATTGCTCAAGATTGCTTTGTGTCTTCAGGGTCTTTTGTGTTTCCATATGAATTTTTGGATTGTTTTTCCTATTTCTATGAAATATGCCATTGGAATTTTGGTTTTATATATTGCTCTTGGTAACATGGGGCTGGAATTTAGCTCAGTTGGTAGAGTGCTGTGCTGCAGTCTCAGAGGTCCTGAGTTCAATTCCCAGCACCACAAAAATCGGAGAAGGGCCTAGCAATCCACTCCCAAGGCAATCCTGAAAACAGTCAGCCATTGGAAACCCTATGAGGGTCACTATGAGTTGGATACTGACTCTACGGCACCTAACAACAACAACTTGGTAACATGGCTATTTTAATGATATTTTTATGCCAACTCATAAACATGGCAGGTATTTTCATTTTCTGGTGTCTATATTTTTTCTTCAGTCCTTTATAGTTCTTATAGTAGTAGGAAGCAGGCTGGAAGTGTTTATCAGATCTAACAGGTTTTTGGTGGAGTCTTTTGGATCTTTTAATGTAGGATCATATTATCTACAAACAAGAATAATTGGATTTCTTCCTTTAGTATTTGTATCCCTATATTTCTTTCTCTTTGCTTACTTCTCTGGCTAAGATTTCAAACACTGTTTCGCATAAGAGTGGTGATAATGGACACATTTCCCTCATTTTCCAATTTTAGAGGAAAGGCTTTCTGATGTTCTCCATTCAGTATACTGTTGGCTATACATCTGTCATATACTACCTTAGTTATATGGAGTAATGATCTTTGTTTCTTTAGGGTTTTCATCATCAGGAATGTTAGGCTTTTTTAAGTTGTAAATTGAGAAGATTATATTATTCTTATCCTTTATTACATTTATAGACATTACTGTATTAATTGATTTGGCTATATTGAATTATCTTTGCATTACTGGAATGAGTCTAACTTCATCATGATGTCTAATCTTTATCAGGTGTTGCTGAATTTAGTTTGCAAGAATTTTATTGAGGACTTGTGATGATATTCATGAAGGGAATTGTACTAACATTTCCTTTTTTGGTAGGTCCTTATCTGGCTCTGGTATCAGGGCAAAATTGGCTTGATAGAATGATTTGAGATGCATTTCTTTTCTGTTTGGGGAATAGTTTGAGAAGCATTGATGATATTTTTCTTTCATAGTCTGATAGAATTCAGCAGGGAACCCTTCTGGTCTTGGTCATTCCTTTGTTGGCAGATTATTTATTACTATTTCAATTTCATTGCTCAAAATAGATCTGTTTAGATTTTTGTATCTTCTTGGTTCAATTTTTGTAGGTCTTATGTGTCTAGAAATTCATCTACTTCATCTAGGTTTGCCAATTTATTGGAATACAAGTTTTGAAAATGTTGCTTAAAGATCCTGTGG
>VMDO01038563.1:0-13377 GCA_007922755.1 Pedetes capensis
ATGCATCATCTGTGAAGCAGTACACTACTTTTGAGAGTTGACTTAAAGTAGTTGTAATTGTATAATGCAAGCACTAGAGAAATCACTGAATATACATTTTTTTCATTTTATCAGTCTTTAATGGAAGTTGTATATAAGATTACTTTATTCCTGCATCTTCTCAGTCATTTCTTCCTTATATGTGCTGTTTTCCTTTCTTGGTTGGTGGGATCTGGATTTCTATTATAGGATCTTTTTTCAGTCTTTGTCCAGTTTTATACTGGTGACAACCACCTTGCTGGAGTGAATGCTCACTTGGACAGTTGTGCCATTAGCCATTAGCCTTTTCCCACTGTACCTGTTTGGTGTAGATGATATAGATCTTCCTGTAAACCTAGACTGCTTTCAACCTGCTGATGTTTATAGTGTCCTCTCACAACCTGAACTTCATCATTCTTTCAGATGGGCACAGATGGAACACTGAACCTCTGTCTCAGCTCTGTAGAAAGAAGTGAAGACATAATCTCAGTGCAAATGCAGGAAGGCACTTTGAAACCCCTTTATCGTCCTTGCTTCTGTTCAAAGTCACAAAGGGATTGAACTTCATTTTGTCTGCTGCTGCTTCAGCGACAGTCACAAAAGAGAAGAGCACTAAATTTTTTGAGTAAGAGTAATTGATATGCAAAGAGAGAAGAGAAATGCAGTTATCTAAAATATTTAATTAATGTACCCTTTAAATGAGTGATTTTTAGAGTGTGTGAACACCTCAGTAAAACTCTTTAAAAACATTTTAAAATATTCAGTTTAATCAAACAGTAGTGGAAGACAAAAAGAAACAAAAAACAAGGACAAAGCCAGGCATGGTGGTGTATGCCTGTAATCCCAGCACTTGAGAAGCCAGCCTGGGCTACATAGCAAGACTCTATCTCAAAAGACAAAAAAAAAAGAGGGGGGGGGGAAGGGAGGAAGAGGAGAGGAGGGGTGAGGAGGGGAAGGGAAGGGAATGGAAAGGAAGAGAAAGGAAGAAGGAAAGGGGCAATGAATGGGAAATAGTTACAAATATGATAGATGCTAATACAACTATATCAATATTCAACTTGAAAGCAAGTGGCTTAAATACACTAAAAACAGAGACTATCAGAGTAGATATAAAAACAAGACCTAACCCTATTTTGCCTATGCAAAACCCACTTAAAATGTAATTTCACAGATAGATTAAAAGTAAAGAGATAGAGGGAGTGACATCAGAGAGATGGAGGACTAGGAAGCTCCAGGCCCTCTTTCCCCTACGGAGACAAGATATAGATCAGAATGCCTTTGTGAGAACTCTAGAGACCAGTTGAGAAGCTACTCTTCCAGACAAATGCAAAACAAGCCAGTAATCTTCAGGGAAATGCAAGTCAAAAACCACAATAAAATATCTCCACATTCCTATCCAAATGTCTATTAAAGACAGAAGATAAGTGTTGGTAAGTATGTGGAGAAAAGGGAATCTTCACACACTGTTAGTGGGTATATAAATTTGTACAGCCATTATAGAAAACAGTACAGATGTTCCTCAAAAACAACAACAAATAGAACTACCATATAATCCAGCAATCCCACTACAGGCATTTCCAAAGAAAGTGAAATCAATATGTAGAAGAGTCATCTGTACTGTTCACAATATCCAATAAATAGCAGCAACATAAGCATCCATCAGATGGAACCTAGATAAAGGAAAGGTGGAACACATGCACAATGTTAACACTATTTAGCCATATGAAAGTAAAAATCCTGTCATTTGTGACAACATGGCTGGAACCAGAGACCATCATGTTAAGTGAAATAAACCAGCACAGAAGATAAGTCCCATATGATCTCATTTATATGTGTAATCTTAAAAAGACAAATGCATAGAAGCAGAGTAGACTGGTGATCACCAGGCGCTGAGAGAAGGTGGGTAGAGGAGATATTGATCAAAGGATACAAAATTTCAGTTACATTGGAGGAATAATTTCTTCTTTTGTTGAGAAGGGTTCTCGCTATGTTGCCCAGGCTGGTCTTGAACTCCTAGGCTCAAGGGATCCTCCTGCCTTAGTCTCCTGAGTGCTTAGATTACAGGCATGCACCACCAAGCTGACCTCCAAGGAACAACTTCAAGAGACACCTTGTACAACATGGTGACTTATCAAATATATAATTTACCGATGCCTACCAAATGTACCCACTTACCAAAAACTTTTACTTTGTTGTTACTTTTTTTTTTTCAGTACTAGGGGATTGAACCCAAGGCTTCAAGCATGTTAGGCAAGTGCTCCACCACTGAGCTGCACCCTAAACCACTTGTTTTATTTTTTATTTTTGAGATAGGGTCCCAAGCCACATTTTTTTATTTCTTATTTTTGAGATAAGGTCGTTCCAAGTTGCACAGTCTGCCTCTGACTTTGAACTCATGAACCTCCTGCCTCTGACTGCCTCTTGAGTCACTGGGATTACAGGTGTGAGCCACAGTGCCCAGCTATTTTGTTGTCAGTTTTAAATGCGGAGTCTATAGAAATTCACTTCACCTAAATTGTCATAGGGCTGGGATTTAGCTCAGTTGGTAGAGCACTGTGCTGCAGTCTCTGAGGTCCTGAGTTCAATTCCCAGCACCGCAAAAATGGGAGAAGGGCCTGGCAATCCACTCCCAAGGTAATTCTGAAATAGCCATTGAAAACCCTATGAGGGTCGCTATGAGTCAGATACCGACTCGACGGCACTTAACAACAACAACAACAACAAATTGTTATAATCTAAGAGCTGTGGAGAGCCAATTCTGTAAGAATCAGTGCCTCTAGACATTGTTCTATCTCTCAACCTTCATCCCTTCCTCCATTCCTTGACAAGACCTTTCTCATGATAGTCTCATCTATAGCTTGGAAAATCACTTTTCTTACATTTATCTGATCACCTTGTCTCCATGGAAGGTTTTCCTCTTCTTCAATTTAATTTGTGTGTGTGTGTGTGGTACTAAGGGTTGAATCCAGGACCTCACACTTGCATGCTTTACAAGTGCTGTGCCACTGAGCTGCACCCCCAGCCCATTTTTTTAGGTTTTGAGACAGAGTCTCTCCAAATTGAGCAGGCTACCTCTGTTCTTGAACTTGCGATCCTCCTGGCTCTGCCTCCCGAGTTGCTGGATTATAGGTGTGTGCCACTGTGCCTGGCTTCAATTTAAATTCTCAATATCAACCCTTCCCAACATTCTACAAATCTTTTGTGGTTACATATTTGTAGTAATCACCTGGAACCTAATATGTGTGTTCATTCATCCAATAAGCAATGTTTGGAACTTACAAAGTGCTAGGAACTGTAGATTCTGTGATGAATAAAATGCCTCCTCCTTTCCAGGAAATCAGTCTAGTGGGGAATAAATGCTCAAGATTGATATTTACAAACTGGGCACCATGACACACTCCTGTAATCTCAGCACTCAGGAGACTGAGTCAGGCTGATTGCAACTTTGACACCAGCCTGGGCTACACAGTGAGTTCCAGGCCAGCCTGGTCTACATAACAAGACCCTGTTTCAAAAAACCAAGATGAAAAAATCAACATAAGGCAAGATAATGCTACAATTCTGGTAGGTTTTCTGAACTCGAATATGTCTGTTCTAAGCCAAGAAGGGAACTGAGGTACAACTAGGGAACTGTCTGAAGAGAGTGAACCAGAAAAGGAGAATTTAAGAGAGCAGAAAGGTGAGTAGAAAGTAAAGGTAGCAGTGGATGGTTTGATGAAAGGATTAAGTATGGGTGAAAAGCAGGCAGGGGGCAGCCAAGGGGAAGGTAGGGGGGTATGATAGGGGGAAGCCACACAAAAGCAGACAGGTTCTTACAAGAGAAGATGCATCCATATTGCCTAATTCTGCCACAGATTTCCTCCCTCTCCTTTTCTAAGAGTCTGGCCAAGTCTTGTATCCCAGGAAGGGTACAAGTAAATCCCTTAAAAGTCAGATAAGGATTCAGAGGCACTGTTCCTAGTAGCAGAACTCTAGGCTGGAGAGATAGGACTGGTTTCAGGAGCCTTGGCTGAGACCAGCCATCTGCTGGCTGAGGCCATATGGATCCCCAGGCCCAGAGCAAGAAGGCAAGCCAGAGCAGTAGCCCCACAGGGAGTACACAGCTTTGCTGACATTGGGGCTTTTAGAGTCAGAGCTGGAGGCCTTGCCTAACATCCCAGCCATTACTAAGTAAAACAAGGGGGCTAACAAGTTGGCATTAGGTTTCTAGAGGGCTGCTGCTGCACCACTGTCCCAAGCTAGAGGATAACCTGGGAAGCAGTTCTAGGTATGTCCACAAGGCCCTTCCCACCATCTCCAGTGGTGGTGGTGGGGGAAACCAGTGGAAAGAAGCTCATGGTACCCAGGTCCTTGGCTCTTCCCAGTTAGACCTGAGACTCAAGGCTAAGATTAACAGGAGAATTTGTCCTTTTTCTGCCTCACCCTAGAATAACTGCTGGGAAGGACCATGAGACATAAGGTATATTTCGCAGGGTGGCTGTTTTGACAATATGGTCAGTTCAGCCTGTGTTTCACATACATGTTTATATTGCATGTTATAATAATAAAGTAAGACATGCCATGCTTTTATTCCCACCTTATAGATTGTCTTCACGTGTAAGTCCTCTCATATACATAGGCATGTGTTTGCATATGTATGTGTCTCTGCACATATACACAAAGACCATATATCATCTATATGCACATAATATATAACATATTTAATTGCATATGAGGACTAGCATAAGAGGTTCCATTCTGTTTTCTTTGTTCTTATTTAAAACTGAAACTTCTGATAGTGAGAAACTTCTGTAAGCTGTGGCTTCCTTATCTCGCTTTCCATTTACAAAGACTGCAGAGTATGAAGTTACTTCCTAAATATGTAAAAGGCAACATTAACATGGCACCTTGGGTGGTCTAGGATAGCAGTTCTCAACTTTTCTCAAACCAGTGACCAGTTTTGTGTAAGACAATTTCTCCAGGGACCGAGTTCAAGCAATAGGGAGCGGCTGTAAGTACAGATGAAGGTTTGTGTAGTGGCCCGCTGCTCACCTTCTGCTGTGCAGCCCAGTACCTACCAGGCCATGGACCAGTACCAGTCTGTGGTCCAGAGGTTGAGTACCCCTGGTATAGAACAAAGGTGTCCATGTCTTGAAGAAAGATTTAGAATGAGTGTCCTGCCAAATAACCTTTCTCAGGGACAGTGACCTGCACACTGGTTTCAGTCCCATTCATGCATCTTGCAAGCTCCTTCCTAAGGGGAGAAAACCACACACGTTCAGCATTTGTAGTTGCACCTGAAATTAAATAGCATTAGTCTGAAGTTTGCATTTGAATATCTGTTCAGTCACACCTCTTGTCCAGTACATTATTCCACAGTATCTAGACTAGTCTAGGCATGTCAAACCTGTAGCCCATAGTCCAGAACTGCTAATAATGTGACCCCATAAAATATTTGAACATGTATTTTTTAGCACTTACTTTCTTTGTAACCCCCCTTATTATGTATATGTTTTTGTTGTTGTTAGGTGCTGTCCAGTCGGTGTCTGACTCATAGCAACCCTACGTACAACAGGCAAAACACTATTGTTAGTGCTTCTCTGCTATTCATAGGGTTTTGAATGGCTGATTGATTTTTGGGGAGTAGGCTGGCAGGTCCTTCTCCCAAGCCTATAGTACCTGGTGTTCCCAAGTGGTCTCTCATTCAAGTACCAGCACGTCTGACCCTACTTAGCTTCTGAGATCTGATGGGACTGGACACTACAGTAGTACACCTGAAAGCTATTATGTATATTCATTCACTATATTATATAATTAATATGTAAGCCAAAACAATTGCTCTTTACTCAATGTGGCCAAAAGGTTGGGCACCCCTGAGGATTAAGACTTCACATATGGATAGTTTCCCCTCCAAGGCAAATTGAAAGAGCATTGAGAAACTCTGATTTGCAAATGAACAAGGCTTTTTGCAATACTTTGGAAGGTCAAAAGTAATTATTAGAAGTAGGTTACTAAAAATGCAAATAAGACAGGTGTGGTGACACATGCCTGTAATCCTAGCACTTGAAAGGACAAGGCAGGAGGATCATGAGTTCAAGACCAGCCTGGGCTACATAGACCCTGTACCCCAAAACAAACACATAAACAGAAGCAGAAACTGAACATTTACTTGCATAACCATGCCTTATCATCCTCACCCTGATCAGGCCCTGGATCCAGATCAAGTCTATTTACACATATCTCTTATCAGGCCAATGTTTACTGACTTGATTCATTAAAATACTTGTTGTTGTTGTTGTTGTTGTTGTTGTTGTTAGGTGCCGTCAAGTCAGTATCCTACTCATAGCGACCCTCATAGGGTTTTCAATGGCTGACTGTTTTCGGGATTGCCTTGGGAGTGGATTGCCAGGCCCTTCTCCCATTTTTGTGGTGCTGGGGATTGAACTCGGGATCTCAGAGACGGCAGCGCAGAGCTCTACCAACTGAGCTAAATCCCAGCCCATTTAAATACTGGGTGAAAATATTTATTGTGGTACCCAAGAAGCATCATGTAGATCTACATGATGAAGGCTTGGCTGGCCCCAGTAGCTTTGGATCCCCTAGGTTGCCCATGGCTCAGGAAGGGTGGGATGGGGGCCCCAGCTGGTAGAATGAGGCCTGGGTTCAGCCTCTGCTCCCTGGGACCTGGCTGCCTCATTGAGTGTAGTGCTTACCCACAATCACATCTGGGTATGGAACACAAGGGAAAACGCTCTCGCAATCCTGGATGCACAAAGTGAAAGTAGTGATGAAGAGGGGCAGGTGACTGTCCCTAGGCTGTGTGAGTTCCTAGCAGCTTCCACCTTTTGACAGTGCACAGGGGCAAGAGACTCTGAGCCAGCATGGCCTACTGCAGGTGCTAGTGAGGCCACTGTTTCTGGCTTAGCTTTGGACAGTATTTTGCCCTCCTCATCTTCTTATACAATCATCCAAGTCCCAGGTTGGGGGTCACATCTGGAAAGGAGGAATGGCTACAAGAGACATAAGAACTTTGGAGGCCTGAGTGCATGGGCAGAAGGAAGTCAGGGTCCCTGAACTTGCAGCAGCAGAGAACAGAACACTGGTATGGCCCAGGGAAAGGTGGTTTCCTGGAGATCATCAGGCTTGTCACTATCCTGGCACCGACCATGAAATTCTTCATCATCTTTGATTATTTCTAGGCTGCAGTACCCAAGGTTATCACCTGGGCCAAAGCTCCTTGACCTGTTTTCGATGGAGCTGTTTGTCCCCACAGACTCTGGGCTGTGATCTCCAGTGATTCTCATTCTCAGTGGGAACAGGACATGTGGCCAGCCACCAGATCTGATCCTCTTGTGGTGCCTTCTCTGGGTGATAGCACATCTGCCTTATGTTCCAAGTGTGGTTACTACCACTTAGTTGAGGGCATTGGCTTTGTCTTTTGCAGGTTGCAGTGCAGGGGACCTGTTCCTGAGTACAGGTGCAAGGGCACCTTAGTACAACCGGGAGAGAACTTAAGGGAAGGTTGAGTAGGAGATGTGTCTGCAAAACATACAGACTTATGATGCCTCTCAGAAGACTCCAGTGGATTTGATGGGATGCCTGGCATGAGAAAGGAAGTTTCTTTGATTTTCTAGGCAGATTTGGGAGTGGGGAGGTGTTGGTGTTGTTGTTAGGTGCCGTCGAGTCGTGTCCAACTCATAGCGACCCTCAGAGGGTTTTCAGTGGCTGTTTTGGGGATTGCCTCAGGAGTGGATTGCCACATCCTTCTCCCATGTTTGTGGTGCTGGGAATCAAACCTGGGACCTTAGAGACTGCAGAGCAGTGTTCTACCAACTGAGCTAAATCTAAGCCCAGTGGGGAGGTAGGAGGAGAGAATTCACAATTTTTTTTTTCTGTACTTGAGGGTTGAAGCCAAGGCCTCACACTTACTCCAAATACTCCACCAGTAGGCTGCACCCTCAGTCCGTTTTTCATTATTTTGAAACAGTGTCTCACTACGTTATGCAGGCTGCCTCTGGCCTCAAACTCGTGATTCTGCTGCCTCCCCCTCCCAGGTCACTGGGATTACAGGCGTGTACCACCACACCTGGTTTTCACACTCTTTCTTGCCCAAAACTTTGTAAATGACTCACTCTTCCACATCCATTAGCGAACAAACCAACACGAGTGAGTCAAAGAGTGGCAATGAGTTTTTGGAGGTGGTGTGCTTTGAATATCTTCAGTAATGCTGAAATCCAAGACCTCTATAATATCAGCAGCATTAAGAGATGAGATTGAGTTTTGGGTATAGCAAATAGTTAAGGTGCTCAGATACACTGAGCAAGAAAGCCAAAGCACCCCTTGCAAAAGCCCAAGGATCCAGATTTGGAGTAGCACATTAGACTGCCAAGTGTAGACCCCTGTCCAGTCCTTAGTGCCTCCAACAACTCTCACCCTGGACAGGTTCTGGACACAACACAGGCAAATTCGTCCTGCTCTGTGGTCCACCAAGGCACTCTGGTTGCAAATCCTCTCCACAAACTCAGCTGTTTCCTGGGCTGGTCTCCTGCCACAGACATAGGTGAGTTTCCACTTTTCCCCTGCCTCCTCCTTCCATACTCCCTCTCTTTTTCTGCAAATATCCACCTGCTCTCTTGCTCAGAAATAATACAATTTTATTGTCAAATAGGGCTGGGATTTAGCTCAGTTGGTAGAGCACCGCTCTGCAGTCTCTGAGTTCCTGAGTTCGATTCCCAGCACCGCAAAAATGGGAGAAAGACGTGGCAATCCACTCCCGAGGCAATCCCAAAACAATCGGCCACGGGAAAGCCTGTGAGGGTCGCTATGAGTCGGACACGACTCCACGGCACCTAACAACAACAGTAACAACAATAGTCAAATAAGAGAGTGCCAGGACAGATGGATGGCTCTGTGGTTCTTCCTTCAAGAAGTGTTTTATAGATGCTCCTTGGGGCATTAATGCCTCAAATATTGAAAAGTACTTCTAATTATTGGTCCTATGTTTGACATGATACTGTAACATTGCTTTGTCCTGTTCTCTTCACAAGCAATTTTGTTTTCAGTAACATTTTAGGAAAGAAAGTAAGGCATTCTTGAGGGCCCCCAAAGGTATCATGGGACGGAGGCATCTCACCTACTGTGTCTGCTGGACAAGGATTACCTGCCTCAGGATCCACAGAGCCCAGGCCTTGAATGTGCACTCCCAACTGCTGCTTCTCTCTACTGTTGGTCTGGTCCTATTTCTCACAACACACTGCACCTCCCATTTTCTTTTCATCATATCATTGTTCTTTTCTTTTTCTCTTTCTTCTCTCTTCCCTGTCTAGGGATAGAATCCAAGGATCTCTTGGAGCAGCAAATGGCAGTCAGTGAAAGCAGCAAGGGGCTGGGTCCTGCTGTGCTCATACCTATATGCTGCAAAGTACAAGGGCCTTTCCATGCTCAGATGACCATGAACACTGTAACTTCTTCATGGT
Source organism: Pedetes capensis (assembly GCA_007922755.1). NCBI lineage: Eukaryota > Metazoa > Chordata > Mammalia > Rodentia > Pedetidae > Pedetes > Pedetes capensis. Next base: position 9,474 of record VMDO01038563.1, read on the forward strand.
CCTCCTGCTTTAGCCTCCTGAGACATTGGGAATATAGACATGTGCCTGCTGCACCTGGCTTTGCAGCACGTTTTACATTGACTTCCCTGCCAAAAGCTTTCTTCAGATTTACTGACCTGTACTCTGGCTTCATATACACACGGCTTTCGAGCCCACTTCTGTGTAGACAAAACCACAAATGTTCAGTGTTAAGGGCTGTGGATGAGATGCAGAATAGTATGTTCATTTAGTGCTTGTTGTTAAATTTACAACATCTCTTCCCAACTTTCTAAGGATACTGTCCTTTAATTGCCAGAACCATTCTTGCTTTATATAAGATTTGATATTACCAGATGCAGTGGTACACACCTGTAATCCCAGTGCCTCAGGATGAGGAGGCAGCAGGAGGATTGGGAGTTTGAGGCCAGAGGCAGCCTGTGAAACTTTAGAGAGACTTTGACTCAAAATAAAAATTTTAAATGGGCAGAGGGTGCAGCCAATTGGTAGAGCACTTGTTAAGTACATGCATGACCTGGGTTCAACCCCCAAATATTACAAACTAACTAACTAAATAAACAAATAATTAAATAAAAATAGTTTGATTCCGTAAAATTTGGGATGACATTACCCGCTCAGTAGAAAATATATACTTTTAGTGCATTATTTTAAAAATAAATATTAATGCAAGAATCTATGGTGAACAACTTATACAAATCTGAAATGTAAGAATGCTGCAGCACTGTAGTTGCATGGCAGCACCTCATTTTCCTGACACTGATTCCAAAATTTAACTTAACAGTAGCAGACCACCAACACAGGCAATAAAGAAAAATTGATAAGTTGGACGATATCAAAAACAAAAATGTCTGTGTATCACAGGAACTAATCAAAATAGTGAAAAGACAACCCAGCGAATGGGGAGAAATTGGCATATTATATGCCTGAAAAGGGCTTCTAGATGGGGGTCAGATAAGCCAATAACCAAAAAACTCCACCCATATTCAAAAATAGGCAAAGAGCATAAAGACTCATTTCCCCAGAGAAGATGTAGTAACAGCCACAAAGAACATGAGAACATACTGAGTATCACTATTCACTAAAGAAGGGCAAATACAAACCACAGTGACATTTCCTCACACTCAGCAGAATCGCTACTATCAACACACAGAAAATACATGTTGGTGAGGTTGTGAGGAAATTGGAAACCTTGTGCACTGTTGATGGAAATGCCAAAATGTGCAGCCACTAAGGAAAAAAGACTCGTAGTTCCTCAAAATATTAAACATAAAATTTTCACACGATCCAGCTATTCCATTTCTGAGGATACACACCCAAAAGAATTGAAAACCTGAAGCGAGATTTGTCTGCCCATGTTCACAGAAGCACTATTCACAAGAGCCACAAGGCAAAATGAACCCAGATGTCCCATAAAACGAAGTATTATTCAGCCTTTTATATTAGTAGTCTAGACTAGGGGGTTGAACCCAGGGCTTCACATATGCTTTGCAAGCCCATTATCATTGAGCCACACATCCAGCCACTCCTTTTATATATTTTATCTTGAGACAGGGTCACGCTGAGTAATCCAGGCTCCCTTTGGCCCCAAACATGCAATCCCCCTGCTTCTGTCTCTGGAGTTGCTGGGAATACAGCCAGGTGCCCAGAGGCTGGCTTATTCAGCATATAAAAGGACTGAAATACTGACAGAGCTAAGACATGGATAAACCTTGAGGACATTACGCTAAGTGGAATAAGGCAGTCAAAAAAGACAAATACTGCATGGTTTCCCTTATAGGGGGCAACCTGTGATGAGGTGCCAATGAGTTGGACTCAATTCATAGCAACCCAATGTACAACACAACCAAACACTCCCTGACACGATGCCATGCCTGGCACTGTGTCAGTGTTTCTCTGCTATTCATACGGTTTTCAGTAGCTAATTGTTTCAGCATTAATTCAGGAGTGGATTGTCACGTCCTTTCCCCATTGTTGTGGTGCTGGGAATCAAACCCAGGGCCTCAGCACAGAGCACCACTCACCAACTGAGCTAAACCCTAGCCCACAGGAGGCAACTACAGTAGGCAGAAATCAGAGAATGAAAAAAGGAGATTGGCGTCAGAGGCTAAGGGAGAAAAGGGAAGTTCTTTCATGAATACAGCGTTTCAGTTTGGCAAGATCAATAGAGCTCTGTTGTACAACATTAAAATACTCTGGTGAGTTCTAAATTTTAAAACTTGTTTGCTGCTGTTAGTGCCCTCCAGTAGAGATGGACTCATAGCGACCCTATGTACACAGAAGGAAACCTCCCGACCCTGTACCATGCTCAGCACTATGTCAGTGCTTCTCTGCTAGTCATAGGGTTTGCAATGGCTGATTGTTTCGGAAGTGGGTTGCCAGGTCCTTCTTCCGTTGTGCGGTACTGGAGATCGAACCCAGGGCAGCAGAGAGAGGAGAGTGGCACCCGTAGGAACTGAGCTAAACTCCAGGCCCCAACATGGTTTAGACAGTAAATTTCATGTTTCTGTATATGGCAGCACAATTCACAAGTGAAACACACAGAAATAAAATCAAACTTGTGGCCACCACCCAGTTTCCAGAACTATTTCATATCAGTTGTTGTGGTTGTTAGGTGCCGCTGAGTTGTGTCTGACTCATAGCAACCCTCATAGGGTTTTCAATGGCAGATTCAGGATTGCCTTGGGAATGTGTTGCCACGTCCTTCTCCCATTTTTATGGTTCTGGGAATCGAACTCGGGACATCAGAGCCTGCAGAGCGGCGCTCTACCAACTGAGCTAAATCCCAGCTCCCTTCATGTCAGTAGGGCATGAAAATGCTGACTTTCACCAAAAAAAAGCATCTGTGCCAGCTCCAGGACCAAGGCAGGTGAAGACTCCAGTGGTTCTTGGGTCAAGAGGGGCGGAGGGGGCCAGGAGCCAGGAAAAGCCACCTCAAACAAAGTCAGTCTGCAGCCCTGGAGGTGAGGGCGCCTCCTGAAGGGCCCACCTACCTGACCTGGTGAGCACGTGGGGCACTGAACTCCTTGGAAAACACCCTCCAGTTCCCGCAGGTGCCAAGGCTCCAAGTCGTCTGTAGCTGTGGCCATCTGCGTGGGGACTGCAGCAGTGGAGGGTGCTGCCTCCTCTGAGTGTGGCTGCCTCGGCTCCTGTGGGCTCCCGCGGCCTCAGTGGGTGACCTGGCTGCCGTTGTGGTTCACATGGCAGCTTGGATCCCGTCCACCTCATGGTTCAGGAGGCGCACGCAGCCTAGGGCTCCTTCTCCAAGTGGCCGCCTTCTGCTGCTGCCACCTGTGCTGGGGTTCAGCCCTGGGTTCGACGTCATAAAGCCCCAGCACGCAGCAGGTGAGGTCATCGCAGGGATGACGGCTCTCGGTTACTGGGTCCCTGCAGCAGCCTCGGGGCGTCACAGACGCTGCGTGGGCTGGGGACAGAATCGCGCAGGAAGGCGAGGGCGGATTTTCCCAGCTCGCGGTGCTCCTGGGACAGCGGATGCGGGCGCCCTGTTTCCTGCCGCTTGAGGTCGCCAGGCCGGCCAAGGCGCACAGGTGACAGGGCGGCCCAAGGAATAAGGACACTGTGGAGCAGAAATCGGCCTGTGGGGTTGGCCCAGCTGGGAGAGCGCTGCTCTGCGCTCCACGGGGCTCTGGGTTCAATCCCCAGCTCAGCAGAAACAGAGAAGGAGGCCGCAGTCCACTCGCGAAACAACCCCGGAAAGCATCAGCCACTGAAAACCCTATGAGGTCACTGGAAGTCACACCAGACCCAGGGGCACCTACCAGAGACAGACATCAGAGGGCAGCGGTGGAATGGGGCCCACTGACCCTTCCCTGACTATGCCCTTGGACCCCGGTGAGGACTTTGAGGAAAGGGCTCTGCAGGATGGCAGGCTGCCTGGAGGCGGAGGCTG
>VMDO01038564.1:0-13378 GCA_007922755.1 Pedetes capensis
ATTCCAGAGCAGGCCCTTAAATTTGTATTTCCTAGATAAGAATATCGTACAAAAGCATGAACTTTTCAATGCACACAGAAGTTATATGTTTGGTTCTGTGCTAAAGCAATATTTCTCAGAAATATAGCCTCTGGATCAATTTAATTGGAATTGCCATCTTCATTTGTTTAAAGTCCCAATTGCTCAGCCTGAGCTGAGGCAATAGAACCAGAGTCTCTAGATTGTGGGTCTTAGAGTTTTCAATTTAACAAGCAACCAAATTACTTGTTAATTCATAATTACTTTTGGCAGCCAATACTAGTGGGCAAGGTTGTTTCCAGGGCAATTCTGAACCTACTCTCTCATTGTCTATAACACACTCACCTACTTTGTATGCAAAGTCATTGCATTCCTAAGATAAAATTTAATCTTGTTTCAAAATCTAGATAGTTAAGGTCGAAATGCAAACAACTGGTAAAGTTCACTGACAAATAGGTAATGGTTTGATTTTTCTAAGCTTCCCTGAACTGAAACCTCACTCTTTCCTGGATTCCTCCATAGCCGCTTTTAAGATTGATGTTATTCTTCCATACTTCACTTTTCAGGACACTTTTCAGGCTTCATTTCACTTTTGGGTTTTGTTCTCATAGTTTTCTCAACTCAGTATGATCCACTGGTTCATTTGTTTGATTAAATCCTACTCACTCTTCCTTTTACAATAATCTATTGGTACATTTATCTGATTAACTTCTACTCATCCTTCCAAGTTTGTCTTAAATGTTACCATCTGTAGGGAACATGTTCTAGTCTCTCAAGTCCTATTATTCACTGCCATATATATATGGCATATATATATGCCATATATTTATATATGCCATATATATAAAATTTGGAACTCTTAGCCTTTGCAGATTATAAGGCCTCTGTGGTAACTACTCACGTCTTTCATTGCAGCGTGAAAGCAGCAACAGACAAAGAGATCAGCTCTTTCCTGATGAAATTTCATTTGTGAAATAGTTGGTGGGAGATTTGGCTCATGGGTCATAGTTTGCTTACCCCTGCACTAGAATGATAGCTAAACATAACCATTCTTATGCATCATTATAGCATGAAATAATAGAAGAGTCCTCTGGCCAATAAGAAGCACATTATCCAGATTTGTTTAATTTAATCTGTATTCTGTATTCTTCATAGAAGCTGATTCAACTGCTAATAAACAGTATGGCTTAAATAAAATAGATGCTGCTATCTTTATTACATAACAGAATTTTGGAGGTAAGTGATGCTAGGTTGGTATGGCAGCTCCATCTTAGTCGTGTTTTCAGTCTTTGGCTCCTATTTTCTATCTATATAATTGTCCATCCTCAACCTGTGGCCTTCATTCTCAAATGGAGTGCATAAATGAATCAATGAAGAAAGAAGGAAGTCCATTTAGGAGACTTTCCAAAGACTGATTTATATCTACTTACATGGAATTATCCAAAACTTAGTCACACAACCATATTTAGCTACAGGAGAGGATGCGAGGTCATTTATCAAGAAGTACTGTGAGCAGCTAAAAGGAGGAGCAAATGACAAAAGGAAAATACATGAAGGCATTCAACAGGCATGTGAATGACTGTGTCGTTTGATGTGCTTTGTATTTTGTTTCAATATCATGTCTATATCATTGTCAATAAATGAAACCCAAATATCACTTACATAGAATGGCTGAAATATGACAGAGGGAGAGAACAAATGGCTTCCATAATGTTCTTTCCTACCTGATGATTATATTAGTTCATAAACATAGGCAAAGGACTCAGGCAGCTTTAAAAAAATTTATTTTTGAGAGACACTAGAAGTTCACAAGTGAGTGACCTCCCTAAAAATTTCATTTCATGATTAATGTGCTTTATGAACTCTCTTCTCCTGTTCTACACTTCAGAAAAACCAATAATGTTTGTGTTAGGCCAGCTCCACCCATAGTTCCTGAAGCAACTGTTTCTGTGCATGATAGGCAGCTTGAAACATGCATAATTACAAATGTTTACATCTGTTTCCAATCTGTAAACCAGGGAACAGAATTACTCTTATGCTGGGGCTAACACAGTGGCCTCATTTGTTTATTTAAGTTTTGGTCCTTGAATTATATGTAAACATACACAGTGACAACAATGTTATAACATCTGACATCTGTCACATGGTGACTTAGCACACAGGAAGAGATTCGGGTCTTTATGAACAGTGGATATTTGATCTTCACCAGAAGAGATCTAATGTTGTAGACTTTAAAAAATGGAAGCTTGTTAAAACTAATTGGTTTTCATTAATGAATCCATTTCTCTTTTATTATAATAAATTTGCCCATTCATACTGTATTTGGAAAAATGAAACAATTCCTTCCTTTTTTCTCTCTCATCTCTTTATCTACCTACCTTTCTGCTTATATGTGTGTAGATCTGTAAACGTAGATCTAGTAAATAATCATGAATCTTTTAAAATATTATTAGAATATCTAAATTTCATATGAAAATTTAATTCCTTTATTTGAAAATGGAAGCTGTTAAACCTTCTACTTCGTGGTGATCTAATTTGACCATGATGACCTTATATACTTTTAGGGACTGCAGATCTTCTTAGAACATTGTTCTTATTTTTAAATTGCTAATGATTTTAAAGGGCTGGGATTTAGCTCAGTTGGTAGAGCACCTCTGTGCAGTCTCTGAGGTCCTAAGTTTGATTCCTACCACTACAAAAATAGGAGAAGGATATAGCAATCCACTACTAAGGCAGGCCTGAAACAATCCACCATTGAAAACCCTATGAGGGTCGCTGTGAGTCAGACATGACTCCATGGGCACCTAACAACAACAACAATGCTTTTTAAAAATATATTAGTGTATCAGAAAGCAGTACCTGCTCTAAATCCTTTTCATTCTGTTTATTTTTATTCCTCTTCCATTCTCCAACATTTGGCTTTACAGATAAATGGAAAGATACGAAGTGTGATTAAAGAATGCTGTGAATGATGCAGCTGAGTACCATCCAACAGAAAGGCAGGGATCTCAATGTGGGAAGTGTCTCAGTATCACACATTGCTTCTGTTATGGCAATTTCTCTCAAATCCAGAGAAAGTGAGGTGTGTCCTCATTCACCTTATACATGGGCTCTGGCACCATGCAACTTCTAGTTCTTCCTCATAGTCAAAATGACATGAAAGTTAAACATTTTGAATTGATTCAGAACATCAAGGCAGCCATGATAGTGCTACAAAAAACACTCATGAAACAAGTCTTGGAAAATTGCTACAGAAAGTAGCAAGAATGATAGCATAAGTGTGCATGAAGCCAGGGAGAATACTTTGAGGGCAATCTATGGCCATATCTCTTTTGCTATAATAAATTTTTTAATTTAAAAATTCACCATATTTTTTAAAATCACATCTCATACATCAGTACTAGCAGAGATTCTCTAACTTTAGTGTCAAGAACAATCACAAGTAAATCTTGTAAAAGTAGATATCAGGAGCTGGGCATGGTAATGGAAGACTGTCATCCCAGTGACCAGAAGGCGGAAGAGGAGAATCACAAGTTCCAGGCCAGAGGCAGCCTGCATAACTTAGCAAGAAACTGTGTCAAGACAAAAAACAAAAAGGGGCTGTTGATGCAGCTCAATTGTAGAGTGTTTCCAAGGTGTGCACAATGTCTTGGATTCAACCTCCTGGTATCATGCGTGCACACACACACACACACACACACACACACACACACACACACACAAAGATATCAAAGCTTTGTATCTAGAGATTCTGATGAAGTAGGTATGGAATCTAGCTAATAAATATGCATTTCAAAATAGGGATGTTATAAGAATACAGGCAGTTATGTTTATCTGCCTCTGTTCTGATCATTTTCTTCATAGGAAGCATGGTTTGACAGCTCGTGTATAAGTTTCTTTGGTGTGGTGAGTGGCTCCTCTTTTTCCCCCTTTCTTTCCACATGAGCATCTTTGATTTGTGAGCTGCTGCTTTGAAGTGTCTTCTCCCCACCCACCCTCCTCTCTACCTTGTTGTTGTTACGTGCCGGCAAGTCAGGTCCAACTCATGGAGACTCTCATAACCTCTCTACCTTAGATTACCTAAATTATAGGGGGTGCTAGCAATGCTAAAGTTCTTTCAGCAGGACTTCTCAACACTTCCCACCTAGAGGTACACAGTGCAATTGTAATGATGACAGAATATAGCACATGGCTTGCTTTCACCACAGTCCAACTTTTATCCTTCTCTTATATTTTACTTCATTATAGTCCTTCTTCTTCCAGATCACCATATATATGTATTCATAACTAACTTAGAACTCAAATCATATGAAAGACTAAATTTTTTAGATGCCAATAGATTTTGTGGCAGTTTATAAAACAAACAAGCCTAAAATATTCCCTTACTCATAACCTATTTATATCTTTTTCCTTGAAATTTACATGAATCTTTTTAAAGTATTAAAATATGATAGTAAGCCTTTTCAGTATTAGTAGATTATACATTTCAGAATTATTGGCAATTGGAGAATGTTAGGGATGGCCCTTCATGTACAGTTAAAGTTGGATAAATGCTAGAATATGGGTTTACTCTGTAGTTTGTCTTTTTTAGCATGCATAAAAGGTTTTAGCATGCATAAAAGGGTTGAGACGGGCTGGGATTTGGCTCAGTGGGTAGAGCGCTGCGCTGCAGTCTCTAAGGACCCGAGTTCAATTCCCAGCACCACAAAAATGGGAGAAGGACCTGGCAATCCACTCCCAAGATAATCCCGAAGCACTCAGCCATTGAAAACCCTATGAAGGTCGCTATGAGTCGGATACCGACTCGACAGCACCCAACAACAACAACAACAAAAAGGGTTGAAGGAAGTAAATCTAACTTTAAGAATCTTTTCAGGGAAATGATGTAATATAAAATAATGAGCTTTCTCAATGAGTGAGCTGTTGTTGTTATGTGCCACTGAGTTGAGTTGGACTCATAGCAACCCTTATAGGGTTTTCAATTGCTGTTTTTTGGGATTGCTTTGGGAATGGATTGCCATATCCTTCTCCATTTCTGTGGTGCTAGAGGTTGGACCTGGGTATTCAAAGAGTGTGGAACAAGCAGCACTCTACCAACTGAGCTAAACCCCAGCCCTATGAGTGAACCAAGACTGGTAAAATAAGTTATCATTGTCTTCTGATGTGTCACGTCCAAGAGAAGAATATGTTCTAATTTTTGCAGGAGATGAAATGTGTATCTAGAACAAAACTCATACAGGACATATTGGAATAATAAATTGGAATGAGGACAAAGTAATGATTTTCCTATCGACATAGAGGGACATACGATGGAACTTTTAAAGTCAGTTCCTGAACAGTTTTTTAGGATTGGTCTATCATATATAGTTTCCATATAATTTCAATAAAAATAGGAAATATATAAGAGATTGGTCTGTCATATATAGTTTCCATATAATTTCAACAAAAATAGGAAATATATAAGGTTTTAAAAATCTTATCTCCCTATGTTGGTTTGTATATAATCAATATGAGAAGTTTCTTCATGGCTAGCCATTAATTTGCATGATATTTGATATTTCATCACATTTTAATAGAATGTTAAATTACATTTTAATATATTTCTATTTTAGGAAATCATCTTTTAATTAAAGATAAAAGTTAATTTAAAAATATATGTGGGCATGAAGCTTTTGTTTCTGACCAAGTTCATGTTAATCAGTTTCATTTGTCAATTCACACAATCTCAACTTTGTTATTAGTTTTACATACATATATTTGGGAAAGGAATAGAGATAAGGTAATTTTCACTCTTAATAAATCTAAGGAAAATGTCTACTCATCAAGATATGTTATTTGCTCACAGGAAATGGCATGGTCTCTGAATTGTGTAAAGTAAATACAAGGAGAATTATTTTTCCACAAGGCTGAATTCTAGCACTGAATTAAAATATGCCATAATCAGACAAATCAAAATGCTTTGAATGAGTTTGTAGTATTCTAAAAACAAATAGATTTCAGTAGGTGTGAGTAAAGCATACTCTATATCTCAAAAACAAACATAAAGTCTACAAAGTCTTTAATGCTGGTGGTATAAGAACAAAACATTCAAAAGAATAGAAATTATCAGGCAAGATATGTTTCATTGTTTCTCTCCTCTCGTGGAAAAATAAATACAAAAAAAGAAGACTCCATTATTCTCTCCAAAGGATATCAGTCTATTTTTATACCTTTTCCTCCCAATTAATTACTCTTTTGTCTTGGTTCTTCTATCTTTCCTCTGTGTTAAGTCTTTCTTTTTCAGTGACAAAAGCTAACCTTTATACAAATAAGCCTATTTTATGTACATATTATTTGTTATTTTCAAGGAGACTTTCAGTAACTATTTCTTCAAGCATTAAATTTCTTGAAGTGAATAGCCAATGCTTAGAGTTTTAATTTCCTCATATTTATTATTTTAAATATTGATGATGTGTGGTCTTCAACAATTTGACAATATTTCATTTTTTAAAAAATATTAATGTCACCCAATTTCCAAATTCAGTAACCTTCTGTGAATAAACTTACTCTCCTTGATTTTTGTATCACCCAAATATTGATACAACTCCATTGTCTGTAAAGATTTATTTTCTTTGGCTTCACAGGGTACATCCCTTCCCAAGATCTTTCTCTATCTGACTTATCAGGTTTATGTTCCTTTCTTTAGTTGATTTCACACTATTTTACCTGGCACTTAGAACTAATTATTCATTACAATAGATTCAGTCATCTCAAAGTTTCTCTTTCCATAACCAGAATGTTGGCTTTGAAGGAATGTGAGGCTGTCTGTATGCCTGCCAGGCTCAGTGGAGTGAGGCATGAGAGCATGGAGGCTTGCAGAGAACAACAAACAGATACAACTATTTCATGTTCATTATGAGCTTAGATGTTTCCATTTCAGAAAATATGTACTTCCTACTCATTGGAAAAAAAGTAAATAGGTATGCTTTGAAGCTCACCAAAGTAGGCATAAAGTAGCTGAGTCATGTTTTGAGAGTGTAGCCCTTGTTGATCTTGATACACTAAAGTGGCTCTCCCTTGACTTCCAGAATAGAATTCTGGAAGAATTCTATTAGTAATCAGTACTAATCATTCTGGTGAACTCTATCACATGCAAATAAAATTTTGCTAAAGATCATTCAAAAGTGACTGCTGCAGTACAAAGACAGGGAACTGATGGAAAATCAAGCTGGATTCAGAAGAGGGAGTGGAACCAGGGGCGTCATTGTTGATGTCACACGGATATTAGCTAAAAGCAGAGAATACCAGAAAAATGTCTATGTTTATTGATTATGCAAAGGCATTTGACTGTGCGGATCATAACAAATTTTGTATAATACTTCAAAGAATGGGAATACTAGAGCACCTAATTGTACTCCTGAGGAATCTGTACATGGACCAGGAGGCAGTGTTCAAACAGAGCAAAGAAACAGTGTCTGCTTAAAAGTCAAGAAAGGTGTATACCAGGGCTATATCCTTTCACTGTACCTCTCCAGTTTCAATGCTGAGGAAAAAATCTGGGAAGCTGGATTTTATGAAGAAGAATGCAGCATCATTATTGAAGAAAGATTCATTAACCACCTGTGTTCTGACACAACTCTGCTTACTGAAAGTGAAGAGAATTTGAAATATTTACTGATGCAGATCAAAGAACACAGCCTTCAGTATGGATTCTGATTCAATATCAAAAACAAACAAAAAAATCCTTATAACAGGGTCAATAAGCAACTTCATGATACATGGAGAAAAGATTGAAATTGTCCAAGATTTTATTTTATTTAGTTCTACAGTGAACACCTGTGGAAGCAGCAGTCAAGAAATCAAAAGACATTGCATTGGGAAAAGCTGTTGCAAAAGACCTCCTTAAAGTGTTGAAATGTAAAGATGTTACATGAGAAATGAAGGTGTGCCTAACTCATGTCATAGTATTTTCAGTTGCATCATATGGTTTTGAAAGCTGGACATTGAATAACGGAGATAGGAGAAAAATTGATGCTTTTGAATATGGTGCTGGAGGAGAATATTGAATATACCCTGGACTGACAAAAGAACAAATAGATCCATCCTAGAAGCACAGCCAGAGTGCTACTTGGAAGCAAGGATGGCTAGATTGCCTCTTATGTATTTGGACATGTAGTCAGGGAGGACCAATCCCTGGAGAAGGACATCATATTTGGGAGGGTGGCAGGTGAACAACAATAACAACAACAAAAAAAAAAAAAAAAAAAAAAAAAAAAAAAAACAAGGAAAACCCTCAACTAGATGGATTGACACAGTGTCCACAATAGGTTTAAACATAAGTAAGATTGTATACCCAGCATGGAATTGGGGAGTGTTTCATTCTGTTTTACACAGGATTGCTATGAGTCGGACCCAACCCCATGGCACCTAAGAACAACATTTGAGACCAAATGACTTCAACTTGAGAGAATGTTCCCATGGCAAAAAAAAATCAAATTGGAAATTTGGAATATTAGAAATTTGGAATATAGGAAGATTTAACTTCCTATATGCGTTTGTTTTCTCTGAATGAGAAATGTAGTGTACCTAGCCTGAATATCTTTCTTGAAATGTCTTTATTTTATTTTTTGTGAAAATTTCAACTACTCCCCATATCTATTCTAATCTAGGAAGTAGCAATTAGATTATGCACTACAAAAATATGTTTGATTCACAGTTTTAGAATCTAAGAGTCTTATGCTAAGTTCCTCCAGAAAGTCTCTAGCTATGGTAACCATAACAATTGAGGATAAGTCCAGTCATACTAGTAGACAACTCAAGTGTTTTTTCTGGGTATTTGGATGCTGCCACTGAGCTGCTTTTCACTTTGAGATCATGGATATCCTCTAATGGATTTGGTTTGCTATTGATGTACCTTGGTTTTACATAGCTGTCATGGTAAAACTTGAGAGATTTTCCTTAGGCTATATATAAACTATTTTTCCTTAAAATAAATACTTCCTCCCTGAGAAAATGTGTTTCTTCTCCAGAAAGGGTTTCATAATTTTAGATAGTAAAGTTTTAAGATAGAGTTCTTAAGAACAAATTACATTGTTCTCCAAATACTACCGAAGACATTTAATAATTACAACCATCTGCTGACCCTGGTCTATGTGTTAAGTCTTTATTTGTTTTAAATAATAAAGAAAAAGTTAAAAATTGTATATATTAATGGGGTATCATAGAATGTTTTAATGCATGTAAACATTGTGTAATGTTTAAATTTGGCTAAATGTACCATATTTATCTTCCCAAATATTTATCATTTATTGGTGAAAACTTTTAAAATCATTTCTTCTTCCTTTTTGAAGCATATAGTACATTATTGTTATCTGAAGCCACCCTACTGCCCAACAGCATGCCAGAACTTCTTGCAAATACCTAAATTTAACATAGTACCCATTGGTCAACTTTCCCCATATCCTTCATTCTTTCCTTAGCCTCAAGTACATGCTATTCTACTCTCAACTTCTGTGCAGTCAATTTTTTATTATTTTACATATGAGTTAAATCATGTAATATTTGCCTTTCTGTACCTGACTTCTCTTAACATAATGATCTCCAGTTCCATCTGTGTTGCCACAAATGACAGGATTTCATTCATTCTAATGGCTGAATAGTATTCCATTGAGTAGATATACCACATTTTCTTTATCTAGTCATTAGTTGATAAGCATTTGGGTTGTTTCCCTTTCTTGGCTATTGTGAATAGTGATACAATGAACACAGAAGTACAGCTGGATCCTTAACATACTGATTTCATTTTTTTGATAAATACCTAAAAGTATATATGCTAGATCATGTGATAGTTATGCTTTTAATTTTTTGAGAAATTACCATACTATTTTCCATAGTGGCTGTACTAATTTACATTTCCATTAATATTGTGTAAGCGTTAACTTTTCCCCATTTCCTCACCAGCATCTGCTATGTTTAGTCCTTTTGATAATAGCCATTGTTACTGGGGAGAGGAGATAATTTGCGTTTTTAAATGAATCTGTTGGCCATTTGTAAGTCTTCTCTTGAGAAATGTTTATTTAGCTCTATTCACCATTTTAAAGAAGCTCATTTGGCTTTTTTGCTATAGAATTTTGGAGTTACATATATAATCTAGATATCAACTTCTTGTCCTGTTAAATTGTACAGATAGCCTTTGGCCTTGAACTTGTGATCCACCTGTCTCTGCCCCTAGAGTCCCTAGTATTACAGGCATTCAACACTGTGCCTGGCTCAGGCTGACATGAACTTTTTAGCTAAGACTTCTAACTTTTGCTTATCACAATTCTGTCCTGTAGAGCTGCTAGGAGAAGCATACACTATCACTTTCAGTCTTTTGGAACCTCATCTGTGTGTCTTATGCAACCATCTTAGCTAGGTATACCATTGCTCTCTATCTCATGTGTACTTGAAGTCTTTGCATTAGAGATTTGTCTTTGAAGAGTCCAGCTCCAGCCAGTCATCTATATGATCTTGCCTAAAAAGTGTCAGAGTAGAGGAAAACTCCCCTTCCCCACACCTCTTTCTCCTTTTAGCCCCCACCACACCAGACTTAGTACATGGCCAGAGCATTGCAATTTTCTGGAGGCAGATGCAGTCAGAAACTCTGGTCCCCTAAGCGTGGCCTTGCTAAAATGTATATCCCATACTCCTAGCTAGGCATCTCCATTTAGATGCCTCCTTATCAGGAAGTTTTGACTAATACATTTTTTTCCACTGAGTGTGTTTCTACTCCTAGCAATTTCCTCTTTCCCTTCCCTTGGCTTCTTAGGTCTATAAAATAATAAAAGCCTTTTTTTCAGGGATCCTTAGCATGGAGCAAACCCTCCCTATCTTTGCTGACTTATCAGACCTTTGCCTAATATTGTTCTGTGAGGAAAAATAAAAATGAGAATTAAAGACCCAATATCTATTTTTACTTCTTGATTGGAGGAAGACTCATTAACAATATATATTATGCAGATGACATAACTTTGCTTGTTGAAACTGAAGAGGATTTGAAGCATTTGCTGATGAAGATCAAAGAACACAGCCTTCAGTATGGATTCTGCTTCAACATTAACAAAACAAAAATCCTTACAACTGGATGATCATGTAACTTCATGATAAATTGAGAAAAGATTGAGGCCGTTCAAGAGTTTACTTTACTTGGTTCTACAATCAACACCCACAGAAGCAACAGTCAAGAAATCAAAGACATTGCCTTGGGAAAAGCTCTTGCAAAAGACAGTGTAGAAAAGTAAAGATGTCACATTGAAGATGAAGGTGTCCCTGACTCATGCCATGGTATTTTCAATTGTATCATTTGTTTATAAAAGCTATATGTTGAATAAGGGAGACAGAAGAAGAATTGATGCTTTTGAATAAAGGTGGTGGAGACAAATATTGAATATACCACCACGGACTGCAAAAAAACCAACAGATCCATTCTAGAAAAAGAGCAACCAAAGTGCTCCGTGGAAGCAAAGATGGTGAAACTGCATCTTATATATTTTGGACATGTAGTCGGGAGGGATCATTCCCTGGAACAGGACATCATGTTTCAGAGGGTGGTGGCTAAACAAAAGAAATGAAGACTCTCAACTAGATGGATACACACAATGGCTACAACAATGCCTGGCACAATGTTGGGAGTGTTTCATTCTGTTGCACATAGGGTCTCTATGAGTAGGACCTGACTTGTCGGCACCTAACAACAATAATCTTTTATTTTCTAAGTAAGTGAGTATATTCTTGATGATTATCTTCAGTTTGGTTTGTCCTAATTTACTACTTAGAAACCTGGCAGCTTAACAGTATGGTGAAGTACATAGGTCTCTTCCCCAGCCACTGCTGGAGATTTACAAAATAACTAGGGAAAATTCGTCAGGAGAGAATGTTCTCCCTTTTCATCCAGCTAGTGATTAACATGTCCAGTCAAGTTTTTATCTATACTAAGGTTGGCCAACTACCCACAATGTAATTATTTCAGAATGTGTGAACTAGGCTTAGAAAAGATATAAATAGCATGAGTCTATACAAACACAAACTGTACATTCTTTGATATGTATTCTACTTTCTTGAGAATTATCAGGCCACTCTCACAGAATGCCTCTGATGCAACTAAGCCAGTTCTTAATATTGTGGCTTAGAAGATATAAGCAGCTAGGGGGAGAGAATGCTCATGATATCTTCCAACTGGCACAAGTAAGCAGGAGCAATTTTTCCTTCAGTGCTTGTGCCTGACATGCTTAAGCTCAGGCTGACAGATGGAACTGAGGGGCAAGAACTGGAAAACAGAGAGGGAAAAGAAGCTATGGAGAAAAGAGAATTCTTTGAGGTTTTTGCATATTAGCTACAGAAGCTTATGGTTGACTGACCAAAGGCCCCAACACATGATTTTGTTCCAATTGAGTGTTCACCTTTAATCAATTTACTGAGTCATCACTGGTTTTATCATAAATAAGCTTGTTTCAGTGGTTGTTGTTGTTAGACAATATAAATAATTTTTATTTAGTTTTAAGTTATAAAAATGATAAAGTTATACTATGTATCCATATATATATACATATATATTTGTATAAATATAGACATATTTTGTATAAATATGTATATATGTAATATACAGGTAAAACTCAAAATTAGGTATTGCCCATAAAGTTAAAGTTTGAAATTTTACAGTGATTATGAGAGAAATATCTATAACCTTACCACTCTGATGTCTGACCTTGTCAGGTCTCAGAAGCTAAGCAAGGACAAGCCAGGTTAGATATGTGTTGGACCCAAACTCAATGGCACCTAACAAAACATGAAAGAAATAAAAACTTTTTCTTATAAAGTTTTTTATAAAGTTCAAAGTTATTTTCCATTTGTTTCATTCCCTTCTCCATACCCCCCATTATCCCATACCATTTTGTCCTCAATGTTCAGGAGTTTCTACATTGCTTTCTTTCATTTTCTTAATCCAAACTTTCTCTGTACCTTTTATATTATAAAATCTTCATCTGTAATTTCATAAATAGAAGGAAAATTTTGTGTCAAAAGTATGAGTATATATTCATTTTTGGTAGGAAACCAAACAAATGGATTTATGTCAAAAGAACAAGTTTAGATTTATAGTTATTTTAGATTTACTTTAAAAAAGAAGAGTCTTATTGATTGTTATTTTATTATGTGGTTGTGGTTGGGTTAATATGACACAGAGCAAGAGAAGTTTGGATGTATTAAATGTACAGTAGTACTTTACTACTATGCTTGAAGTCACACAATGTAGATGGCCATGCACACTGACTTTGTTGACGGATAAAAAACATAAACAGATCTTCATTTCTAGGACCTAAAAATTGAACATCTTTTGATCCATAAA
>VMDO01038565.1:0-13376 GCA_007922755.1 Pedetes capensis
GTGTGTGTTGTGTGTGTTGTGTGTGTGTGGTGTGTGTGTTGTGTGTGTGTGTGTCCCCAGAACTCAGTGCCTCTTTCCTTCTGTCATGCCTTTCCCGTAGCTCACTCTTGCTCTCTCTCTTCGTTCAATTTTTTTCTCTTGCAGTACTGGGGAGCTGAGCCCAGGGTCTCACATACACTTTGCAAGCATTCTACCACTGAGCTGCTCCCCCAGCCCCTCTTTTGATTTTTTATCCTGAGGCAGGGTCTCAGTAAATTATGCAGGCTGCCTCTGGCCTTAAATTTGCGATCCTCCTACCTCCAGCTACCGAGTCACTGGGATTACATGCCTACCCCACCGCACCCAGCAAAATTATTTTATTTTTTAAAAAGTGTACATATTTATGGGACACAATGTGATAATTCATGTATACAACGTGCAACGATCCAATCAGGGTAATTAGCATTTCCATCTCCCTAAACATTTGTCATTTCTTTGTGCTGTGAACTTCAAACTCCCCTCTTCCAGGTGTTCATGAAATATATAATGAATTGTCATAAATGACAGCCTGCTGTGCTGTGGCACACTAGAGCTCATTCCTCCTGCCGGTGTTTTTGTTTTTGAGACAGGGTCTCACTATGTAGCCCAGGCTGGCCTGGAACTCACAATCGTGTCTTAGCTGCCCAAGTCCTTTGATTGCAGGAGTGTGCCACCACGCCCACCCTGTGCTTTTTGTGCTTATTCTCCCCCCTCTGCATTTCCTTTGCTAGCTTCTAGAGATCTCTGTTCTACCCTCTCCTATGAGAGCAACCTTTTTAGCTTCCACATTTGGGTAAGAACATTTTTGTACTTGCCTTTCTGTCTCTGGATTATTTTACTTAACATAATGTTCTCTAGTCTCTTGTATGTTGTCACAAATGACAGGATTTCGCCTTTTTATGGCTGAGTAGTATTCCATTATGTGTATGTATATGGTTTCCCATTATATATGTATATATGTTATATATACACACTATATATCACATTTTATCTATCTATTCATTTCCCAGTGGGCGTCCCCATATCCTGGCCATTGTGAGCAGTGCTGCAATAAACATGGGAGTGCAGCTATTTCCTTGACATACTGATTTCATTTCCTTTCTACTTATTTCTTGAGTTTTCCCTCCCAACCTCCTTCTCTTCCCTAAAATAGCCATTGACAAGGACATTGTCTTCATAATTTTCTTTGGCTTGATAGCCACAAAGGTAATTATATAGGACCTATGTTTTTAGAAGTTTTGCAAATATAATCAACGTAGAGATGAGTTACCTAGGATTAAGAAACTCTCTGATTGCTTCATAGAACCCTAGGGGGTGACAGTCTCATCCTTTGGTCTGCATCCTTTTCAACTGTACTGGTGCCACCTCTCTTTCTAGGATGACCCTCTTCTCAGCCCAAATGCTGAATGAAGATGGATTGAAGGTGAAGCAGTCAGTGTGAAGAAATATTCAATCAGATTGAAACTTGTGGCTCTCAGGCAAGCCATGAGGTGGAAAGAGCAGTTCTTTGGAGTCAAACACACCCAAGGTTTTTTGTGTTTTGTTTCAGAAAAGGTCTGGCTATATAACCCAGCTTGGCTTTAAACTCATAATTCTCCTGCCTCTGTGTCCTAAGAGGTTTTTTATTCTCTTTGGTTTTGTTGTGCTGAGGATCAAACCCAGGTCCCCGTGCATGCCAGGCAAGCATTCTAACACTGAGCTACGGCCCTAGCCACATCTGGGTTTACATCTCTGCTCTGCTCCTCTACAGTCAGGGCCACCCTGGACACATGACTTAACTCAGAATTCTGCATCTGTAAAATGAGGATGACATTCCCTACATGCCTCATAGGACTCTTGAGGAAAATAAACCAGATATGGTACAAACATAGCTTCTTGTTGTTAGGTGCCATGTAGTCGGTGTCCAACTCATAGCAACCCTGTGTACAACAGGTGAAACACTATTGTCAGTGCTTCTCTGCTGTTCATAGGGTTTTCAATGGCAGATTGATTTTTGGGAGTGGGTTGCTGAGTCCGTCTCCCAAGCCTACAGCACCTGATGTTCCCAGGAGTCTCCCATCCAAGTACTAACCAGGCTCGACCCTGCTTAGCTTCCAAGATCTGACGGGATCGGATGCCACAGGGCTAAGGCTGCGGGCAAACACAGCTTAGGAAGGACCTAGTGTAGTGGATGCCCCCCTCCTTTCCCCTGGGGCCCAAACCTCCAGCTATCTTGAAGTTCCACTGACGTGCCCGAGACTTCGAAGTCATCCACACCACAAGTAGGATTACCTTCAAATCTGCCATCGCTGCACGGGCAGCGGAGAACGAACGGCGCTTTGTCTGCATTCCGGAGGGCAGCATTGTGTGGAAGGGATTCCCGAACCTTCCTAATTACCTCCCAAGAGTTGTTCCAGGTGTCTAAGCTAGCCACCCAGGAGTCCCGGTTTCTCCTCTCCTCAACCATCTCTCTTTTTCTAGGTCCTGTTGTTTCTCTGGAAGAGTCTGCATCCTTCAGGTTCTTACCATTCCGCTCCTACTTAGTTCAAGGAACCACTGACTCTTCCATGGAAAAGGGCAATGGCTTCCTGCAGTGGACAGTCTTCAGGATTGTCCCTCTTCCTAATTATCCAGGAGCCAGGGTTCTTTCTAACTGCGAGTGTCAGCACGCCGCCCTCCTCTGTAACATCGCTTACTGACTGCTCCGCTACCTGTGATGAAGCCTTACCTCCCTAGGATGGCGTGGCTTCCTGTTTGGACGCCTGGCTACCTTCCTCGCTTTCTGCTTCTCTAACCCTACTGCCGCCCAACCCTACTCTATAGGGCCCAGCTATCCTGGACCACTCAGGCCCGAGGATAACTCACAGGGACAAGAGGGCTTTCTGGCCTTGGGTCTTTAGTGCTAAACCCAGGACAGTGCTGGACAAATGAAGACGATTGGTCCTCTGGCTTTGCCTTGGGCATCTGCCTATTTTAATCTCTTGTTCCTCTCTCTGGAGGGCTCCCCCTTGGGCATCTCACCTCACTTCCTATTTAGTACTAAATCCTACTCATCCCTGGCTTTCTGCTGGGATGTCACTTCTGCAGCTTCCCCTGGAGTGGTTTATTTGTCCCTCTTATGAGCTCTTACCCCGCGTGTCTGTCAGTTTGTCACGCTGTGGGGGTCGCATGTGCCTGTGATGCTGAAAGTTATGCCACCAGTATTTCAGATACCACCAGTGCCACCCACAGTAGACAGGTTTCAGCTGAGCTTCCAGACCAAGGCAGACTAGGAAGAAGGATCCGGCAGCCCACTTCTGAAACAATTAGCCATTGAAAACCCTATGAATAGCAGAGAAGCACTGTCAAATATAGCGCCAGAAAATGAGTCCCCTAGGCTGGAAGACGTTCAAGAAATGACTGGGGAAGAGTTGCCTCCTCAAAGTAGAGTCAGTCTTAATGCTGGGAATGAAATAAAGCCCCTGGGACCTCCTTTTGGTGATGTGGCATGACTCAAAATGAGAAGAAACAGAGTGGCTGCAACAACAGGCTCAAACATTTAAAAAGTGTTTGTGCGCATGGTAGTGTCGGGAGTGTTTCGTTCTGCTGTACATAGGGTCGCTATGAGTCGGCACCTAACAACATATGAGAACAGTACTGTGGGCTCCATGCAGCTAGCACTGCATTGTCATGGCTGCTCCACCTGCTTCCCAGCTATAATACACTCCTGCAAAGCAGGAACAGGTTTTTCCTCACACCTACACAATGGCTCCTCTGTGTCCATGGGTCCTGCATCCTCAGGTTCAAGCAAAGGCAGATCAAAAATATTAAGGAAAAAAATGCTATTGTTGACATATATTATGTAGTTAGGCTACTAGCATTGCATTTATACTGACCATGTACAACCTCTCTTTTCTTGTCATTATTCCCTACACAATACAATGTAACAACTTTTTTTTCCCTGTTTTTCTTTTTTTTCTTCTAGTAAGGGGAATACCATGATGTCACTCTAGCCCGGCCCCTATAGACGGGACCCCAGAGCCTGCTGTTAAAACCACTGTAGAATCGAGATCGGGAACTGTTGTAGTTGGTAGTCTGGGCATGGTAACGGGCACGTGGGAAACCCTGGTCTGTTGTGCTGATGTCTGCTCTGTTGGTTCGTTTGGGGATCACCTTGATTTGTCTTCCTCTAAAAAGGGACTCATCTAAGGCCAGGGAAGTCCTCACTGACTCTTTGTCTGAGAACTCTATATATGCAAACCCTTTGGGATGGCCACTAAATTTGTCACAGAGCATGGTAACACGGTTGACTGAACCACAGCCATGAAAGTGAGCTTCCAGCTCTTCTGCTGTTGCACCATAGTCCACATTGCCAACATAGATGGAACGGGCATCAGCCTCCATCTTCCCCTCAATAGACATGATCACTGGGCCAGCATTGCCTGGAGGTGGACTCATATTCATCTGCTTCTCTACCTCCTTTGGTAACTCCTTTAGCTTCTCAGCTTCTTCCTCCATCTCCCTGACTCGAGCTTTGATCGCTTCCAGCTCCGGATCCTCAATGGCGCCGTCCCCAGGGTCACTCTCGACTAGTCCCGGCTCTTCCTCCTCCTCCTGGCTGCCGGGTGCTCCAGAACCAGGTCCAGGGCCCGGAGCTCCCGGGGAGGCACGGGGCCGGGGCGGCTCCTCTTCGGGCTCGGGCTCCGGCTCGGGCTCCAGCAGCAGCTCCCCAGGCTCCAGTTCCTCAGACTCCAGGCCGTTCCTGTAGTCCCCTGCGCCCCCCGGGGCCCCCTCCCCGTCCTCCCCACCGGCCCCGGGCACAAGATGGCACCTCCGCCCCGGCCCGGAGCCCCCAGTGTAACAACTGTTTACATTATTGTAGTAAGTATCACTGGGAGAAGAACCCGGCAACCCACTCCCAAAAAACAATCTGCCATTGAAAACCCTATGAATAAGAGAAAAAGCACTGGCAATAATGTTTTGCCTGTTGTACATAGGGTTGCTATGAGTCAGACACCAACTTGATGGTACCTAACAACAACAACATTAGGTATTACAAATCACTTAGAGATGATTTAAAGTATAAGAGAAGGGATAGAGTGTAGGTTGGTGGTACAGGTATGCTTAGCATGGATGAGACCCTGGATTCAATCTCTAGCACCAAAAGAAATAAAAATAAATAAAGTATATGGGGGGATGTGAGGAGATTATATACAAATATTACACTATTTGCATATAAGAGACTTGCGCAAGGGCCATTTTGGTATCTAGTAGATGTCCTAGAACCCTGAAAGTTCTTCCAGAACCTTGCAACCTTCATGAGTCTGTGTCCTTCTGCTTGCAATTGGACAAGACTGGCCAAACAGAAATGGTAGAAGAGCCACTGAGACTTCCAAGACTGGAACCTCGGAGGTGATTTAGGTGCCACCTAACTCATCCCCATACCGTTAGCCCCACCCCCGTGGAGGGGAGCAGAGGCCCTGCCTTTAGCCCTTGCTGAGCCCTTGTTAGATGGCCAGCACCACCTTTCCAGCCATGTCCCCCCACCATCTTGGAAGTGAGTCCTCCAACCCTCGGTGGAGAGGACCCAGAGCATGGACCATGATGGATCAAGCTCCCCACCACAGCACTGCCCAGACTGTGGGTTCCTAAGGAAAATAACTGACTTCTCATTGTAGCAAGTAAGTGTGGGGTGGTTTGTTACACTGGCTCACCTGACTCAAATACAACTGAAGACCAGATGCACCCACCGGTACTAGAGGAACCCTTCTTTCTCTCCACAGGTCTGTGGCCCAGAAGATCCTGGCTTATTCTGAAAGGGACAGGGAGTAGACTTCAGTCTGTCCCATTCAAACCTCTGCCCACACTGTGACAGGCTCCTGACATAATCAAAGGATGCACCAAGCCAAAGAGGGACAGACAGGTGGAGCCGTAGGCCACCCCAGCCTTTTCATCTGCCCAAGGCTTCTGGGGCCGACCATGAAGACACAGGCTCCAGGAAGAGGATGCCCTTCCTGGTAGCCACTTGCTTTGCCTGTGGGAAGGACACAGGGTCCCCAAGCAGTAATGCGTGTGTGTTATCCGGCGTGCGGCAAACGAATCAGTCATAAATGGGCGTATTTTATCCCCACTCATCCATTGTGGGGACGTCCAAACCAGCGCATCCTGTGCCATCCCCTCTGCCCACTGGCTTTTTTGGTTTTGTTTTGGGTTATTTTCTGTGTGTTTGTGTGTTTGTGTGTGTGTGTGTGTGTGTTTTGCGGTACTGGGGGGTGCTGATCCCAGGGCCTCATGCACACTTTGCAAGCACTCTGCCACTGAGCTGCATCCCCAGTGCTCCCTCCCTTTCTTCTTAAATTGACACAGGGTCTTGCTAAGTTACGCAGGCTGCCTCTGGCCTAGAACCTGTGATCCTCCTGCCTCCAGCTCCTGAGTTGCTGGGATTCCAGGTGTGCGCCACCACACCCTGCTCAGGCCACTGTTTTAAACCATTCAGAATTGCACAGTATGTAGCGTAAGAACCTAAGAGTTCAGCATCACATGGCTGGAAAACATTTGTTTCTCCATTGTTCTGCTTTACCTAAGTAAATACATATCCCAGATATGTATCCCAAAATACACACCTGGGACACTGAAATGGTTACAGCAGTGGGTGGTTTCACTTAGAATATGTGACTAATACCTTTGCAGTGATATTTTCTGCTTTTCAGTAACTCTAAAGCCCTAACTGAATTATGGTGTTGGAGATGTCTATTGAATATACCATGGACTGCCAAAAAAACAACAGATCTGTCCTAGAAGAAGTGTAGCCAGAGTGCTCCTTGGAAGCAAGAATGGCCAGTCTGCATCTTACATATTTCAGTCATGTAGTCAGGAGAGACCAATCCCTGGAGAAAGACATCATGTTTGGGAGAGTGGCAGGTCAACGAAAAAAAGGAAAACCCTCCACCAGATGGATTGACACAGTGTCTGCAACAATGGGCTTAAACATAAATAAGATTGTGTACCTGGCACAGAATTAGCAAGTGTTTCAATCTGTTGTACATATGGTCGCTATGAGTCAGAGTCGACTCGACGGCACCTAACAACAACAACAAAGCCCTAATTGCTCGAACATCAGTCATAATTCCTCCTCCAGAAGTGTATTCTTTCCTCCATTGTGCCGGTCATTCTCCATTGTCCCACTCATATCCCAGCCTCCCACTCATACTCGCTGGTCACCCCTGCCAGCTCTGATCTGTGCCTTGGGATGCTGGCATCTAAGAGCTGCACCCCCAAGTGTCTTTGCTCCTACTTTCAGATGCTTGGATCAAAAGGCCCTTCCAAGAGTGTAGAGGGGTGGTAAGAGAGGGATTGGGTCTTACCCTCCTCCCACTCTGCTAAGCCTCGTTTTTTTTGTTTTTGTTTTTTTGTAGTAGTAGTAGTAGTGGGGGTTGAATCCAGGGCCTTGTGCTTTCATGCTTTGCAAGTGCTAGACCACTGAGCTGCACCCCCATCCCATTTTCTTTTTTAACTTTTTGAGACAGGGTTTCACTAAGTTATGCAGACTGCCTCTGGTCTTGAACTTGCGATCCTCCTGCCTCCACCTCTCAAGCCACTGGGATTACAGGCTTGCACCACCACGCCCAGCTTTAAGCCTCAGTTTTGATGGTGGCTGTGTTCCTCTACCACCAGGCACACCCTGTCAGGCAGCCCTTCTCCCCTGGCTGCAGGTCCCCTGGGGTCCCAGGACTCCCACTATCTCCCCACTTTGCCTCTTTGGCCCAAAAGATGCGAAAGGTTCCCACAGAGGCCAGTTCCTGGGTGCTTCAGCATCCTGTCTGGAATCTCTCAACCCTGCCCACAGCATGTGTTCCATATAGGCCAAATCATACCCCCTGCAAATTCACATGCTAAAGTCCTAAGGCGTGGCTTCCCAGAATGGACTGTACCTGGAGATAGAAGGTTAAGTCATTAGGATGGGCCCCAACCCAGGATGACTGGTATTCTTATAAGAAGAGGGGATTTAAGCCAGGAACAGTGGTGCACTCCTGTAATCCCAGCGGCTCGGGAGGAGGAGGAGGCAGGAGAATCCCAAGTTCGAGGCCAGAGGCAGTCTGCATAACTTAGCAAGATCCTGTCTCAAAAAGTAGAAAAAGAAAATGGGCTGAGGGTGCAGCTCAGAGGTCCAGCACTTGCAGAGCATGCAAGCATGAGGCCCTAGGTTCAACCCCTAATACCACACACATACACCAAAAAAAATAATAAATAAATAAAAAGAAAAAGAAAAAGAAGAAGAAGAAGAAGAGGAGGAGGTTTGCACACAGACATTCACAGGAAAGCAACCATGGAAATACTCAGGGAGAAGATGGTCATCCACAGGACAAGGAGAGGGGCCTCAGAAGAAATCAGCCCCGCCGACACCTTGATCTCAGATCTCCAGCCTCCATGACTGTGAGGAAATAAGTGTCTGAGGTTGGAGCCACCCAGTCTGTGGTGCAGCCTTAGCCAGCTAAGACACCATGATAAATGGCTCCTTCTTCATGACACTGCTCCAGGAGCCTTGGGGCTGTGCTTCTTCGTTCACCCGCCATCACCAGCGGGGCTCTTGGGTGTCCGTTCGTCAGCCCCCATTGTACCTATCATCACATTTTTAAGTTTGCAAATTTGTCAACACTTACGCCGTGAGTTCTTTTTTACTGAATCACTGCAGGCCTCACTTTCACTACAAGGGCAAGAGTTTGGAATGGTGGAGTCAGGTAGAATCCAGCTCTCCACTGTGCCGAGCATCCTGTCATCTCTAATGAAGTCCATTCCCATTCTCAAACCACCTTTGATTCTGGGGTCGGGATGGAGGGTGATGGAAGCCCAGGCTGTCTCTGGTGCTGCAGGAGAATTTTAGTGGCTGCTTTGGGGGTTGAGGGTCCCAGTGACAGATGAGGGGTCCAAGCAAGGTGAGCTGGAACTTTCGGAGGGAAGCTGGAACTCAGGGACATCTAGGGAGGGAAATGGTGTCATTAGCGTGAGTTATTGAAACGCGAAAGGAAGCTGAATTATTAAACTTTTGATCATGATTTAAAGCAATTGTACATAATCACAGGGCGGGGCGGGGCTTATTGAGATCTCTCAGTTCCACTCCCCTCATGCCATGCAATCTTCACCTTGAACTTGTTGTTGTTGTTTGGTGCCATCGAGTCAGTATCCGACTCATAGCAACCCTTATAGGGTTTTCAATGGCTGTTTGGGGATTGCGTGGGAGTGGGTTGCCACGTCCTTCTCCCATTTTGCGGTGCTGGGAATTGAACTTGGGACCTCGGAGACTGCAGCACAGCACTCTACCAACTGAGCTAAATCCCAGCCCTCACCTTGAACTACTACTAATAAATTCTTCAGTCTCCAAAATGCTTTCACAAACATTATTTCACTGGCACCTCAAGAAAATCATATGAGGTAGGTAGGGGAGGAAGGAGGTTGGAAGGTATTAACAATTTCCATTTTCAAATCAAAGGAAACTGGGGGACAGGCACTGTGGTGGCAGGCCACATTCAGACAGCTCCAGAGCATCACAGATGGCTCTGGAGACTTGTGCCTCTTAGACCGGGGCAGCAGCAGGACACGATTCACATTCTCCTATCTGTGCATGCAGCCATTCTCTCTAAAACAGACAGATGGCACAGGTCGACATCTCAACCCAAACTCACAGTGACAAGGGATTTCTCCTTGACATCTGGCCGAGTGCAGGAAAGAGAAGCGGAAGAGTGGGGAGAGAGGAAGAAAAAAGAATAACACTTTTTAAAGGTCACCCGAATCTTGGCTCCCACTGCGCAGAGATGGAGGAGGATTCGGCGGAACCCAGATGCCACAGCCTCCCCTGGCCAGAGGCCCCGTCTTCTTACTCCATCTGGGCAGGTGAGTGGTGAGTCACTGCAGATCACTTCTGATATCCCTCTAAGGCTCTGATGGATTTCTACGTGGTGCACAGGGTTTCCCTGAATCTGGGGAAATCCTACGGTAGACTTTCACTGACTCACAAATGGCATCAGCCGGTGACTGCTGTTTCCTGCCCTCTTCTCCATCTAACACGTCCCTATTTTGTCCACAGGATGTGCCACACAGATTGGTCTTGCCTCACACTCTACACCTGCCTAAACCATTCTTTTTGTGTGGTACTAGGGGTTGAACCCCAGGTTTTGGGCTTGCACGCTTTGCAAGTGCTGGACCACTGAGCTGCCACCTCCAGCCCTTTTTTTTTTTTTTTTTTTACTTTTTGAGACAAGATCTCTCTAAGTTACGCAGACTGACTCTGGTCTTGAACTTGGGATCCTCCTGCCTCCACCTCCCGAGCCGCTGGGATTACAGGCATGCGCCACCGTGCCCGGCACCCCTAAACCATTCTTTGTTGTTGTTGTTATTAGGTGCTGTCAAGTTGGTATCCGGCTCATGGTGACCCTCATAGGGTTTTCAATGGCTGACTATTTCAGGATTGCCTTGGGAGTGGACTGCCAAGCCCTTCTTCCATTTTTGCGGTGCTGGGAATTGAACTCGGGACCTCAGAGACTGCAGCGCAGCGCTCTATCAGCTGAGCTAAATACCAGCAAACCATTCTTTAGACCTCCCTTACATTTAAGCCATCCTTCAAGGCCCACCTAGATGCCCCAGGATGTCTCCGTGAGCAGGATCCCTGGAGCCATTATTGTTAAGTCCTCTGACTTGATGTTGACCAGCTGCTCTTAGAGTTCATTGTGAAAGTAAGCATGCGTCTCCTAACGAGACTACAAGCTCCCTGCAAGCACAGCCGGGACCTATGGGTCACTGACTCTACAGGTGCCTGCCTATAGGAGGTCGAGACATGTTTGGTAAGGATTTTCCAGGAAAGAGTGGACAAAACTGGAGTTACTGTAGTGAGGGGCTAAAATAGAAGAGCAACAGGAGGAAGAAACGGGAGCTGATCATCTCCCCTCATTGGAAGTTTGCAGTGCCGTTTTATGGTCCCTGGTGGAGTAAACGCTTCCAGGTCCGTTTTCAGATCAGCGTTAGGTAAAAGAACACATGGAAGTGTTCTATTGTGCTCTGTTAGTAACAATGAAGAGAAAGTAATACCTGTTGAATGAAGAGAAGGCTGGCTCTCTGTGATAACAAGAATGGGCTCGCCTCTCCTCACCGGTAACACTTTCAGATTTAATCCTATTACTGAGCAGTGCTTATCTGAACACTCACTGCATTTGAGGAACCCTTGTGCCTGAGCCCCGGGCATTGCACAGGCCCGGGCAGGCTCCTCCAGCTCTCCTCTTCCGTGTGCCAGGTCCCAGGGGCTCCTTGCCTTGCTCCCTCTTGGTAGTTTTCACCTAAGATGGCTGCATTTCTCTTCCCTCCTAGATCAGCTCTGGGAAGATGGCTTCCTTACACCCACCCCTCTTGCTGCCCCGGTAAACAAGGCTGCAGACCCTCTCCATTGTAAGACTTTCATGTCCATCACTATGAGAGAAAAGGCAAGATTTAAGGGGAAAACGGAGACGTTACATAAAAGGGTAAAAATCCTACAGTCCTCGATCTTGGTCTACAGCATCTGACTACATGGTTGAAATAACTAGAAATTTCCCTTCCACTAGCACTGGGGTTCACCAAACCTTTTCCTTCCTGCTGCCCTTGGTTACCATGCTGGGAGCTGCCGCCCCACCCTCCCTAGAAATGTCCATCATCTCATGCTAGACTTAGCAACAAGGAGCATCTGAGCAGAAGGCTGGGCTCTAATTTTAAGTGGTTCGTTTTACTTTTGAGGACCTCAAGTGGAGACAACGCTTAGTTTACTCCGCCTCCATCCCATACGAGATTCTTCCCTAAAGGGTATTTGCAACAGCAACTTGGTAATTTTTTTCTTCTTTTTAAAAATAAAGGATTTTATTTTTTTGCAAGTTACTTTTCTACATAATTCAACATTCAAAAGGTGCAACAGGGTTCGATGGAACCTCCCACACCTCATCCTCTATGTTCCAGCTGCCCTTCTCAGTTGTTTTGTATCCTTCCAGAGATATTGTGCTTCATGCGTCTGTCAGCTTGTCGTGCAATGGGGGCTTGCGCATTGCTGAAAGCTATGCCACCAGTATTACAGATACCAGCGGGGTCACCCATAGTGGACAGGTTTCAGCTGAGCTTCCAGACTAAGACAGACTAGGGAGAAGGAACTGGGAGCCCACTCCCAAAATAATTGTTGTTGTTGTTGTTGTTAGGTGCCGTCGAGTCGGTATCCGACTCACGGCGACCCTCTGTACAACAGGGGAAACACTATTGTCAGTGCTTCTCTGCTGTTCATAGGGTTTTCAATGGCAGATTGATTTTTGGGAGGGGGTTGCCAGGTCCTTCTCCCAAGCCTGCAGCACCTGGTGTTCCAGGTGGTCTCCCATCCAGGTACTAACCAGGCCCGGCCCTGCTTAGCTTCCAAGATCTGACGGCTGCAGGCCCCAAAATAATTAGCCATTGAAAACTCTATGACTAGCAGAGAAGCACTGTGAGATATGTGCTGGAAAATGAGCTTAAACATAAAAAAGATCAGGTGCCTGGCAAAGTGTCGGGGAGTATTTCATTCTGTTGTACATAGGGTTGCTATGAGTCGGACCCGAGTTGATGACACCTAACAACAACAGCAATAAGCTGGAGGTTGGAGACTTGAGTGAGGATATTGAGAAGCCATTGAAGTCAAGGGACCCATGAAAGAGTAGGGCCCCAGGGGAGGGGCCCAAGAAAAGAGAGAAACATGAAGCCACTTGTACCTCCCAGCTTGAATAAAGACCTGTGTTATCTGCCTGCTAATTGATTTTTTTGTTTAACTTTCATTCATGTGATGCGCAGGCACTTGCAATGATCATCAACACCATTAAATACCACTGGCCAAAGCCATGGATCCATGAAGAGAACTGAATAGGTAAAATGCCACAGTAAAAATCAATAAATACAGTAACAGGGATAGTGCCTGCAGCATGCCAATTACTCTTCTAGGAAGACCAACAACCACAACAATTGCAAATACCTGACTGCCAGGCATGTGCTGAGAGTCGCACATTTAGGATCTCATTTAATCTTCCCAACAAGCCTGTGACAGGAAAAAGAAAGGTAAAGAAGGTGACCGAACCAAGCACAGTGGCTTTCTCTGTGTGGAAACCTACAAAGGCCCTTCAAAACATCCAGGTCAAGCATCACCCACACTTTCTCTGCCCTTGTCCTCACCCCCTGTATCCTTGCCCCTGGGAAGGTGGAGTGGATATTCACAGGTTATGTGCAAATACTACACCATTTTATATAAAGGGATTTGATTATCTACGATCCCCAGAGGGTCCTGGAACCAATCTCCCACAGATACTGAGGGGTGACATAATCTTTCTTTCTGCACCATCCTGAGGACCAAGCATGGCCTTTGGGAGACATTT
>VMDO01038566.1:0-13374 GCA_007922755.1 Pedetes capensis
TGGATGGGAAACTTAGATAGGAAGGGGGGAGGGGGAAACATAGAGGAGGGTAAGGGGTAACCTATATGAATAATGCTTATCAAATTGCATATATGAAAATTGTCACAATGAAAAGCATGTCAAAATGAATCACATTATGATGTACATTAAAAATTTCTAATAAAAAAACACAATAGAGACTTATGTTTAGAGATCAGAAAGGGATTCATCTTTCTCAAAGAAATGAGTGCAAGTAGATTCTGTATTCACCAATATTACTTATTTGTCCTTTCCTCTTCTAATACACATCTGAAATATCATAATTCTTGTCATGGAGGACTATTTTAGCTCATAAAGAAGATATTCTCTGGTAAAATAGATCTGACATTGATTAGACATCTTTTCTTTGCTTGCAAAGTTATCCTTGATTTTAACATATCTTGAATATTTTAAGATATTTTGTAAACAAGAAAACAAACCAAACACCTAAAGATAAAACAACAATACAAAACTTCTTCTATCTCTTTTTTCATGTGTGGATTAAGTAGGACAAAATTGTTCTTCTGTGGATGGAGTTACACAAAAATTCCTGTTGATTATCAGTTCACAGTTAACAATACACATCTCTCCAACTTTCCCTATGCTATTGAGTAGAGTCACTCTCAGGGTTCCAAGACTTTTCTGTTTCCTCTGGTCCCAGAGCCATCTCTACCAGATATGAGAACTTTCATCCCTAAAGAGTCATTCAAACTCAACTTTCAGGAAAACTCTCCCTCTCTTTCCTACTTTTAAGCACTTTTCCCTCTGGAATTCTTAGTGCAAATGTAAAGGTATTTCCCTAACTCAAAAGAGAAATAGAGACTGTGAAAGGTGAGGTTTCCAATCAGAAATTTCATTAAGAATTGCATCGTACTCAAATTTCATTTATTTTTCAATAGCAAAAAAGAGACAAACAACATGAAAAATGGGCGAAGTATGTAAACAGACATTTTTCCATAGAAGAGATACAAATGCCTGCACCTCGCACACATATGCACACATGTCCACACATAAGCAAAATGCCCAACATCACTATTCATCAGGTGATTGGAAAATAAGATAACAATAAGATATCACTTCACACCTGTTAAAACGGCTTTTATCAAAAAGATAAATGATAGTAAGTGCTGGTCTATGCTGAGAGAAGGAAATACTTGTACATCGCTGGTTTGAATGTAAATTAGTAAAGTCATTATGGAAAATAGTATGAAGTTTCCACAAAAAAGTCAAAGTAGAACAACCATATGATCCTGTAACCTCTCTTCTGGGTATATATCCAAAAGATCCGAAATATAAATGTCAAAAAGATATCTGCCCTTATCGTTATAATTTATATCCTATAAAGGGCTGTTGGTAGAGTGCTACTCTGCACTCTCTGAGGACCCAAGTTTGATCCCCAGCACTGAAAAAATGGCAGAAGGATGTGGCAATCCACTCCCAAAACAATACTGAAACAATCAGCCATTGAAAATCCTGTGAGGATGGCTATGAGTCAGACCAGACTCGATGGCACCTAATAACAACAACAAAAGCATGATCTCGTGTATACATGGGAACTATTCAAAGAACTGCACAATAGATCTTTGACATTAGGCTTAAATACTTTTAGTTTTTGAAACAAAGGAAGAAATGTGTGGGGAAAGGCTGATTATGAGGAGATTACCAAGAAAAGCATCATAAAACAAGATTGAGCTATCTTACGCTGACTTAAGTTGGTTTCTTCTTCATTAACCAGAACAAAACTCACTAAAATGAATTTAAAGATTTATAGAAAAAATGAATATATTAATGTTACTGATCATAGAATGATATCGCTGTACAAAAGGACCTGAGTTATTTAGAATGGAAAACTGGAAGAACAGATTGACCAGCAAAATTTGGTATCTGAAATCACAAGAATTTTTATTACTTTCCTTCCTTATCCATTTGAGTGCTATGCTCAGCAGTGGTATTCTCTTCTGTCTGGGCATTATGAAGCCAGGATATGTTCATCCTGT
The DNA here is from genome assembly GCA_007922755.1 of Pedetes capensis. Lineage (NCBI taxonomy): Eukaryota > Metazoa > Chordata > Mammalia > Rodentia > Pedetidae > Pedetes > Pedetes capensis. The sequence goes on from VMDO01038566.1 coordinate 2,016, forward strand.
GATTTTACCTTCCCTGTACTTCCTCTTCATCTGTGCCTGGCTGAGGAGAAGCGAAGAAACATGGAACACGTCCGTGGACTAGACCTAAATGTAGCACACATTCCTCTGTCCATATTTCACTGAAGACAGCTTCACCACAGGATTATGCTTTATGAAAGGAGGATAGGACATGTAGTTATTGATGTTTCCAAAATGGTTGAAAATAGCATTTGCTTTCTAGATGTAAACTGAATCAGAAATATAAAATGAATGGGGAAAGAAAGAGCAGAAGGCATATGTGGAAGATAATATGTACAAGAGAGACTTCAGAACTGGAGTGATAAATCCAAGAAACACCAAGGTCCATATCTTCTCTTGGAAAACTCATATCTACTCTGTCACTCTCATGAGTTGTAAAGAAGTGTATGTAGCTGGAATGAACATGCAAGCTGATAACTTGAGGTAAATATTGTGTTAGCTGAAAAGAGAGGGATGTTTTATAGCCGGGATCCCCAACTCTGTTACAGAGGTAGGAGAGCAGCATACCAATGAGAGAAACTTCATCTGTATTTACAGCCACTCATATCCCAAGACCATTCCATACTCCTCAGTAAGTGGAAAATTTGTCCTCCATGAAATGATCCATGGTATCAAAAGGGTTGGGGACTACTGCTTTATAGCACCATCCAGGAGATCTGAATTTCTAATCTTTCCAGAAAAAGAATAGCCATGGGTGCTAATGTTTATTTTGGTGTACCTATGGAGACAGTCAGAGTTCTTTCCAACTCTCCCATGCTCCACTGATGATGTGCTAACCCGAGATGACTCTCTCCTAATCTGTGAGAAAGTTGTCTCCAAGAAAGGTCATTAGTAGGCTCTAAGGGGCATGTTGTTGTTGTTGTTGTTAGGTGCCGTCTAGTCGGTATCCAACTCATAGCGACCCTCTGTACAACAGGGGAAACACTATTGTCAGTGCTTCTCTGCTGTGCATAGGGTTTTCAATGGCAGATTGATTTTTGGGAGGGGGTTGTCAGGTCCTTCTCCCAAGCCTACAGCTTCTGGTGTTCCCAGGCGGTCTCCCATCCAGGTACTAACCAGGCCCGACCCTGCTTAGCTTCCAAGATCTGCTGGGATCGGATGCCGCAGGGCTACAGCTGCAGGCATAAGGGGCATAGAAAGTATAATATCTGTCCCATAGCTGGGCCCTCATGCAGCTACACTGATAAATTTTTTAAAAGTTTTCTGTAGTGGTAGGAGGCATGCCTCTTCTCTGAATCTACTGTAACTTCCTTCTTGAGTGGGTGAATCTTAGACTTTCTTTCCTTCCTTCTTTGATTCCTGATGGATCTTTGTCTTTAGATAGCTAATTTGGGATTAGCCTGGAATAAGAAACCTGCTTTCTGGCACTGTATATATATACATAGACTCAAACCTGTTTACTATGACTTTAAAAAGTCAGTAAGTATGCAGATCACCCCAATCTATTGCTTTCTGCAGAATCACTTCCTTGTTTTAATTTAGTTCTTTAAGCTCATACAAATAGTAACCAGTGAAAACCCATAAAAAATGATGGCCTACTTCTATTGTGAGGCTGCGATTTAGCTCAGTTGATAGAGCGCTGCGCTGCAGTCTCTGAGGTCCCGAGTTCGATTCCTAGCAGCACAAAAATGGGAGAAAGACCTGGCAATTCATTCCCAAGGCAATGCCAAAACAGTCAGCCAGTGAAAACCCTATGAGGGTCGCTATGAGTCAGATACCGACTCGACGTTACCTAAGAGCAACAACAACAACAACTTCTATCATATTTCCATTCATAATTTTATTCTCATTGTCATACTGTTTTGAAAGTTCAGCTGTATTCCTTTGAATGTTTTGTATTTCTTATATTCATCTTTGAGCCTGGAATCACTAGTCCAATCAAATAGTTGTAAGTGAAAAGAGTCAACCTGCCAAACATTCTTGAATAACATATTGCTACATGTGAAAATATCTGTTATTTTCTTCTTGGTACTAAGAATTTCTGTGAATCCAGCAAGAATAGTTCAACCATATTCCAAAAATCAGTCAAATAGTATGTGTGTGCATGTGTGTGTGTGTCTGTGTGTGTGTGTGTGTGTGTATGTCTGTGTCTGTGTGTCTGTGAATGTACATTTTTTAAATCAGGCAAGATGTTTTCCAGTGTGCTAGATGCAGGTGGAAATAGTTTAGAAGCCAAAGTTAACATTAAATGATAGCTCCAAGGATTTTCTCTCTTAGCTAAGACTATAAATCTGATTATTGTCAGATAAACACCAAAAGCAAATCATGTCAGCTGTGAGGGAGGTCTGTGGTCACAATCTGCAGGGCTTTGTCTTGCAGAAAGATTTTTTACCACTCACACGGTTGAAACCAATGGTGTGAGTCTACAGCACACATGGTAAATGGCAGAGAAGAGAAACCTTCAGTGGGTAATGTGCCCACAGCAATCCGACCTCAGCTGAGAGCTCAGATGCCTCCAGATTTAAAAGCATCTTTCCAATCAGAGATTCTTTGAATCAAAGTTTCCGAAGGTGCAATTTTTACTTCCATTTAACTTTAAAATGACTCTCATCCTTTCTTGACACAGTATTCTTCCAAGTGAACATGTCTGTCATGAACACAGATTGGTTTCATTGTCTAACTCACTGATGTATGGAGCATTGTGCATTTTTGAATCAATATGCTGTAAAGTTCAAATTCTTCAATTACTGATGCGTGCAAGTGCTTTAACACAAAAATAACTTTAGTAGTTATCATGATTCCAAATGATAAACTAAAAGCCTATCATTTAAAACCATCTGCAGCTCTGGGTTTATATCACTTTCACAACATGATCTAAGCCATTTGGGATCCTTTTTATAAAACTCTTCCATGAACCATCAGTTTCTAGAAGAAAATGCATAAAATAATGATCACTCCTCCAATTAACTCCACTACTAAATTTTGTGAATGTCAGAAGGGACAAAGACAAGTTTACTGCTTATTATTTTGGTAGCAATCCATCTAACAGTTGCTAAGTAAAGATTAACATATTAATGATTCAAACCAACTACATGGACTCTATCAATTTAAATATAATTTTAGACATAGTTACAAGAAAAATAAATAGCTTATATTTGGTACTTATTTCTGCATTTCCTTGCACACTGGTCCACTGTTAGTGTTTTCCAGAATTGTTAAAGAGGATGTCTTCATCAATTTTTAGATACCGAGATTACAGAAAAATAGTTAATTATCCAACTCTTCAAATGCTGCAAGTTTTAACTCTCTGGAAACCCAACAAATTTAATTGATAGAAATAGTCTCCATGAGAAAGGTCAAAGTTTTCAGTTTCAGAAAGTTTGAAGTTATATTCCTGTTACTTTAGACATAATGCTTAGTCCTCCGGGCTCTTCTGTTTCTTCTCCCCAAGCCCTTCCACTTACTCCCACTAGCCCTGAGGTGTCCACTCCACACCTCTGTCCAGCCTGCTCCCTCACCGCTCCACCATGTGCCTTCCACCTACCAGCATGCAAGCTGCTTGGGTCATGTTTTTCTGTCTCTGGCTTCCACACAATCTCCTATGCCCTTCTCTCCAATGGAATATTGCCTTCCTCTCCTGCAGCAATCAGAAGGTGATTATTCTTCCAGATCTCACTCACATGCCACATTCCTATGGAGTGCCTGTCCTACTTTATTTTATTGCCTTTTCTTCTGTTTTTCTAGGGAACCCTTAACCTGTGGGATTGGATGCTCTCTCAGGGCAGATAGAGTCAGCACTGAGTTGAATCACAGGGCCCACAATTAGTGTTGGAGACTTGGTTGGTGTGGGGAAAGTGCACACATTTTAGTGACCAGCGATGTTCTGTGTGGTGTGAAAGCCTAGTAGGAGAGTGTGATGTCATTTATACCTACTGTAGTCTTCGATGTCAGGAGTCCAATATTGAGAGTGGAGACTGAAGACAGAGAAGGAAAAGCAGGTGCTTTTTCCTATTAATATACAAGGCTACGGATAACTCAATACTGATTTGCCTCTGAGAAGTGTTGTATAAGGTATGCTGATTTTTAGCCACATGGAAGAGGCTAACTGTATACCTGGGCATGCCTGCTATCTTGTTTTGACACTGGACAGTAATCAAGGCAGTAGGATCCAAGATGTGCCAGGTAAAGTCTAAAGCTCCTTTCTGTAGAATACTTTACTTGCCTAACTGGCCATCCAGTTTAGCCCGCCTGTTTGAACACAGCATGTTGCTCCTCTGGAGACTCTGCCCTGAGCTCTAAAGAAGCAAAGATCCCCTGCAGAGCTCTTGTGGCTCAGTCCCGAGACAGAGTCTGGTGTGTTGAACAAGAAGTCTGGGATGTGACAGGGTTCCCTTTGTCCCCATAAGCTCCTGTGAGCCTTCTCTCTGCAGTCTCCTGGCCCCTCCCAAGCACGTGGCCACATGGTGTTCTCAGGGCCATACTGCCTGAGATAGCTTTGCTTTGCTGGTGGGTGGCATTAAGAAGCTCAGCTGTGAAGATCCGAGGTAAAATGAGATCCCATGGGGTTTTATGAGTCACAGACATGCTCATGCATATTCATACAATTATGGCATCGAAATCCCTTCCTGAAGAAATGACACAGAGGAGAGAAGTAACTACATGCCCTGACAGGAAGTTAAGAATAGGACATTGTCCCTAAGCTGTGGCCAATGACACAGCTAATACTGATAACAGGTGGCAAATGCACCTATTTTTCAGTTAGGTACTCAGCCAACCATGTGGGACTTGGAAGAGAGGAGGGCCAAGTGTGGCTCTCGACGGGATTCACTGGGTGATGGGTCGGTACTGCTGTGGGTTCCAGCTCCCCTCCCCACAGTGTGTGGGCAGGATCTCAGGGTTTGCCTCACCAAAGCATAAGCTCAGCCCTAGGGGCTTCCAGGAGCCTGGCAATCTCATTGGGCGTGCTCTGTACTTGGCGGCCAAAAACAGGCGTCTGCAGAGAAATTCCAGGGACAGATGGATCGGGGCCGTCCACCACACATGGTGTGGATCAAATGTGGGGGCATCTGTACCCCTCCAAGCAGTTGTTTCTTCCTTGGAGAGAAAGTAGGGCAGCCCCACCAAATGTAGGACCCAGTAACATTTGAATTTCCTATACAATATTCAGGACATACTAAAGAAAAAATGATTCAGATACTTGTTGAGATCATGGGGAAGCCTTTATTCAGAACTACTGTGATGGGTATAGGGACAACTACCATGGGGTTTTGAAAAAGGGGGAAGAGATTGGACTCTGACAACAAGAAAGAAAAGCAGGGATTTCACATCCAAGGAATGGAGTGAGGGTCAGAGCATGGAAAATGACTAGGAGGAGTCACCAGGGTAGGCAGGATTGCATCTAAGGGACTTAGGAAGATCCCTGCTGTGTTAGTCAGGGTTCTTTAGAGGAACAAACCCAACAGAATAAAAGAGTTTTTACAGGATTTGCTTACGGGCTAGAAGGCAGGATAGTCAATAAGGTGGCCATCTGCACACTGGAGAGGCCGAGATGGGAAGCTGCCCTGTCCAGGGTGCTGAAAGCCTCCGCGGTCGCTGTCCAAGGTTGCGGCTGGAAACTTGCTGCAGAGTCCCTGAGCGAGCCAGCCTTGAAGGGCTGAAGACGCTGGGCGCTGAGGTCCCCAAGCAAGGGCAGCACCGAACAGATGCAGGTGCGCAGGGAGACCAACGGAGCTGCAAGCCCCAGCCGCCTTGCAGGGTATTCCTTCAGGGCCCCGGCCTACTGGACTGTGCTGCCCATGCTCCTGGTAGGGCTTTCTCTCCAGGTGCTGTGGGTCAGCTCTGCAAACGCCCCAGAGAAGCACCCACAGGCCCGCCTGCTATAACCGGGCACCTCCAACCCAGCCACGCCCACAACAAATACAAGCCATGACTCCTGCCACAGGCAAAGAAACGGTCCTGGGGAAGGGGGGAAGGGACCCTGAGCAGACCCCAACGGTGGGGGGACTCTTGCTAACCCAACTTACTAGGATTCTTGCCAAATTGGTCAATGGAAAGACAGATGTGCACATGGAAATCTGAAAGTGGAGACCTCCCAAGAAGAGGAATCAAGAGAGACTGGCTGGAGTTTGGTCAAGAGAGACCTTTTATCCCACATTAATGCCAAAATGATTCACTCTGTCTGAAAGTCAAATTTAAATGGGCATCCTATAGGTTTATTTGCTAAATCTCTCAAACATTAGCACTCAAGAATATCCTCTTTTTTTAAAAGTATTTTATTTATTTTTACTTTCCAAGAAGGATTCTTAAAGCAGGCAGGGACTTTGGCATGGAGCTAGTGGAGGAGAGTGAGCTGTGGTCCTGGGGATAGGATCATGTGCAGACACGCATGTGAAACAGAACACCGTAGGGAGTCACCTACATGCTAAAGGGACTCCATGGCTAGAGGGAACCCATAACAAATCACAGCCTGACCTGAGACATGAGATGGTGGCTGGCCTTATGTTCCTCTTCCTCTTCTGTTATAGAGGATCCAGATGGGTCCAGTAGGTGGGGAAAGAGAGTTGGAGCCAGGGCCAGGAGAGAGCAGAGGCCAATGAGCTTCCCATCCCTTTTTCTCCCCTCACCAAGGTGGGGAGGTAGGGCACTATGGTACCAGGGAGATTTGAGATTGCAGAAAAGAACTCTTGCTTTGTGAATCACGTCTTCTGACAAAAGGTATTCGTGCCTAGGTATTCCTGCAGTACAGGAAAGCAGCTTAACAGAGTAGAATGGTCAGATGAGCTATGGGGCAGGAACATCACAGAGTACTATGAAGACGTGAGACATTTGTGCATTTATTCCTTCACTATGTGTTGATTTAGGGCCCACTCCTGAAGCAAAGGCAACACCTGTAAACTTTATAATACAGTGTAGAAAATCGGCTGCAAGGTTCATAGGACATGGGTGGAGGCAAGAATGGTCACAGGCTGCTCTGATTATAACTCTTGTTCTTATATAAGAACAAGAATGTCTTATAGAAAAAAATGGAAATTCTTTGTTATTCTTTTACTTTCTGTAATCTTCAGTTTGTTTTTTTTCCTTCTTTCCATGGTATAGCCTGTAGCTGTACCACTGTGGCGTCCAATCCCGGAAGCTAAGCAGGGTCAGGCCTGGTTAGTAGTTAGATGGGAGATCTGTTGTACATTGGGTTGCTATCAGTTGGACACCAACTCCATGGCACCTAACAACAAACAACATAAGTGAAGTGTGTGTGCGAGCACACTCTTTCATGCCACCCTGGTTCAGACAGACAGAAGCTGTTGAGAAGCCCAGTAAGAATGCTTCATTCCCTTAGAACTCTATCTTGAAGTGAAATTTGAAGGACCAGAATGATATTGATGGGTAAAAGGATGGGTAAAGATTATCATAATAGTTCTAATCAAACAGCAGGCAATATTCCTGTGCCCCCCTAAAAGCAATTGTGCTCCCTACAGTACTGGTTGAATAGACTGTCTTTCAATTCCTAGATCTGGGATTCCTGTGGGTCAGGGCCATGTTATACACTTATATTAAGATTTGCACAGCCTCTCTGTGGGTTTCCACAACTCACTTCCCTTGTTTTATAGAGAAATAAAATTTGTGCAAAATAGACAAGCTTCCAAGGTAGACCCCTGTAACAATACAGGAGTCAGAAACTAAAGAAATGCTGAAAGAAAAAATAAAGTGTCTGGAACTGTGATGCATGCCTGTAATCCCAGTGACTAAGGAGACTGAGACACGAGAATTGCAAGTTCAAAGCCAGAGAGAGCCTGCACAATTTAATGAGACTGTTTCAAAGTAAAAGATAAAGAGAGGTTGGAGGGTGCTGCTCTGTTGTAGTGCAGTTGCCCAACATGTGCAGGATCCTGAATTCAATCTCCTAGTACTGAAAAAAAAAAAGCCAAAAGAAATAAAATGGAATAGTATGGGAAATACAGCTTACATCACCCTATGACAGCCTTACAGTGCAATCTTTGGATGGAGCAACTTGTAACATTTTCAAGACTGCAGAAATTTGTGGAAGAAGCCAATTATCAACAGTTTTGCAACCCAGACTTATCAGCAGCCTCCAGCAAGCGTTGTACTCCCTCCATAAGAGTCTCCCCAAGTTTATCTTTTCTCCACATCCTCCACCAATAATGAAGAGAATTTTGTAGTTCCAACTGTTTCTTTTTTTAATGTTCCAAAAAAGAAATATTTATTAATTATTATAAAAGAAGATATTGTTGATATTTTCAGCATCTTCTTTTTTTCTTGGAAATTTTTAATGTACAACTTAATGTGTTTCATTCTGACATGCATTTCATTGTGACATTTCCATATATGCATTTCATTGTACATTGTACAGATAACTTTCCCCCTATCCTCTCGTGTCCCTCCAGCCCCTTCTTCCACCCCCTCACATAGGGCCTCTCTTCTACATACTTTTTGTGGGATTATTTTTCTAAATACACTTGCATTCCAATTATGATTTAGGTCCAAATTTTTTCTATAGTGATCTATCTTTTTACATTGTCAGTAGTACTATAGGAATAATCTGGCCCATTTGTATTATTACCATTCTTTAGTATTATTGGTATTATTATAATTATTTCCCAAATTACTAAAGTTGGGCTGTTTACTTTGAGGTCGCCCTCGCTCCCATTCCTTGCTCCTCCTTGTCCCTCCTCCCCATTCTGTCTTCTCCCATCATCTCTTCCTTATGTTAGATCCTTTCCTCCTTCTTTCTACTCCCTAAATTGTCCCTTCTCTGCTAAGTTGACTTTAGCTTTTTATTATATTCGAATTTCTGTATAGGATCTTTTCCTTCTTTTAAATTTGATTCAGCTCCCTCATATGAGTGAGAACATGTGGTATTTCTCTTTTTGAACTTGTGTTCATTCAGTTATTAATTTTCTCCAATTCCATCCATTTTGCTGTAAATGACATTATTTCATTTTTTGATTGCTAAGTAGTATTCCATTGTATATATGTACCACAGGTTTTTTATCTATTCTTCTGTTGATGGGCACTTTGGTTGATTCCACATCCATGCTATTGTGAAAAGTGCTGGTGATTGAAACTGGGTTATCAGAGTGTGGAACACTACTTTACCAACTGAGCAAAGTGTCGGCCATTGACTGACCTAAAAAGATATTTTTATATGGCAGGAGCAATTCTTGGTTTCTTGAGGACTGTCCAGTTTTCAGGTATAAACAGAAGCTTGTTTACTCATTTCTTAACTGCCCTATGTAACTGGAGTGTTTTTTAAAGGAACAGGGCAGAAGTCTGTCTGAATAGTCAGACCTGACTTCAGAACTACCCATTCAGCTCTCTGGCTGCATAAGTTTTAACAAAATCATTTATCGTAGCTGAAATTAACCTTACCTACCTTCAATCAGCAAAATTCCCACCATAATTGTCAGGAAGCATAGCTGTAATGACACCAGGGGGTTAGTATGCATAAGTACATAATAATTGTTTAATATATCGCTGTATTCTTTTCTGCTACACATCAACAACTGACTTGTGGAATTCAGCAATAGTCCAAGGCAAAATATGTAGAAATAGACATTACAAGTGAAGAGCACCTTGTATTCTTGCATTTCTTTTCCTTTCTTCTTCCCTCTCCCTCCATCCTTTGATCTCTTCATTCCTTTTTCTCCTGCTGAATTATATGTAAATTACTGTTTAAATACAGGGTTTTCAAAATATGAAAATAGAAGCATTTGTTGAAAATATCATATCTTCAAGTGCCTCTAATGATTTAAGACCCATATTTTCATAAAAGCCATGGATGGGAGTTGTGGCTAATTGATGATTCCACAAAATCAATATGTTTAATTTCTTAGCTTCAGTTTTGCATACTTCAACAACGATCTATTTGTTATTGTTGTAAATGTTCTAGCATAAAAACTCATGTAATATGATACAACTTATATGAAATGTAAATAAATGAGGAATAGAACAAAACCTATCAATTGTTTGTATATTTGTATTATTTGTATTTGGAAATACAAATTCTGGAATAAAACAGAGTATCTCTAAATGTTGTGAGGAAACTTGGAACAAAATCAAAAAACTATGTTTGAAGTGAAGTTGGAGAGCACTGAGTATTTGAAGCAAGCTAAGAGGATTTCATAAACTCACCTGAAAATGGACACAAGTTGAAAACACAAAAGACCCAGAATTCTCATTTACTGAGTAAAAGGGAGCTTGTGAAATAACCTCTGAGATATTTATTTTATCTATTGCTAATGATTTAGCTCAGTTGGTAGAGGGCTGCGCTGCAGTCTCTGAGGTCCCGAGTTCAATTCCCAGCATGCAAAAATGGGAGAAGGACCTGGCAATCCACTCCCAAGGCAATCCCGAAACAGTCTGCCATTGAAAACCCTATGAGGGTCACTATAAATTGGATACAGACTCGACAGCACCTAACTACAACAATTGCTAATGAAAAATTTAAAAACTCACTCAGTGATTTTTGTGCCTCTTTCAAATACTGGTGCTCATTTTGGAGTTGTAGACATCATCATAAATTAAAATTAACAATTTTTATTTCAAGTGTTGCAAAGTCAACATACCTTAATAATACCTTAATAATAAAAAAGATAAACACAGTGGTATTGTGATCTCATTGAATCTTTCATTTTCTAATCACTTATCTAAATGTTTTTAAAGTCTATGAAGACATTCAATCAGACAAATGAAGTAGAAAATTCTAAATTTATTAACAGATTCATGACAAAAATGACAAAATGTGAAGATGAAGGATGAGGTTATAGTAAGATGGTATCAAAGTTGCCAATTCCCAGGTAAGTTGGTATTTTTCTCATATGATTAAGCTTTAGCTACTTGTGTCAAACTTGGAAAACACTGCAGGCATATTTAAGCCTTTGCTAATCCATGAACCACATCTGTCAGTTTGCCGCACTGTGGGGGCTTGTGTGTTGTGATGAGGCTGAGAGCTCTGCCACTGTAACCTCAGATATGAGCAAGGTTACCCACGGTGGACAGGTTTTCAGCTGAGCTGGCAGACTAATACAGACTAGGGAGTAGGACCTGGTGAACCACTCCCGAAACAACTAGCCATTGAAAACCCTATGAATAGCAAAGAAACACTGTCAGATATAGTGCTGGAAAATGAGCTTCCCAGGTCAGAAGGCACTCAAAAGACTACTGGGGAAGAGTTGCCTCCTCAAAATCGAGTCTACTGTGATGACGGAAGTGGAGTAAAGCCCCAGGGAGCTCAACTTGCTGATGTGGCACGACTCAAAATGAGGAGAAACAACTGTAAACATCCATTAATAATTGGAACATGGAAGGTATGTAGTATGAATCTAGGAAAATTAGAAATTGTTAAAAGAGAAATGGAGCGCATAAACATTGACATTCTAGGCATCAG
>VMDO01038567.1:0-13376 GCA_007922755.1 Pedetes capensis
CATGTAGTCAGGAGAGAACAATCCCTGGAGAAGGACATCATGTTTGGAAGAGTGGCAGTTCAACGGAAAAGAGGAAAACCCTCCACCAGATGGATTAACACAGTGTCTGCAACAATGGGCTTAAACATAAATAAGATGGTTTGCCTGGCACAGAATCGGCAAGTGTTTCGATCTGCTGTACATAGGGTCGCTATGAGTCAGACTCGACTCGACGCTACCTAACAATAACAACAACATGCCAGTAAAATGCTTAATAATAATAATAATAATAATAATAACCATTTTAGCATCTCCTTATTTGTACTTTACATATCTGAAAACACTAAAACACATTTTTTCCATATTTTGATATATTTCTGAGGGTCAAAGTTGTCACAGACTTTCTAGTTACACTAGCACCACTTTTCCCCAGGTAATCTCAAAGAGTAGAATACAAAGGCACTTCAGCATTCACAATCAAGCTCACACAACTGTAGAAATTCTACTCCTGATCAATTGGTCTCAGAATGTGATCATTTTCCACAGGCTTGAAATAAGAGCTGTGCTGTCTGGAACCAATTGCATCCATTACCTCCACCTACTTACTCCAAGTATATATTTCTGAACAGGCCGTATCAAATCATACATTCTGTGTGCTTTATCCTATAATAATACCACCATTAAACCCAGCATTGCCCTGGATGCTTGACAAGTGCATATCCCTTGTGTGACCAGGTGAACCCATTAGGTGACACAAAGCTCTATTCATTTGTTGAATAAGTGGTGCTTATTCAATATTTTTGTCTTCAAGACCAAAATTTGGAACAGATCCACTCCATCTCTCTGACACTCCAACACCTCAAGACCCCACTCATAGATACAGTGCTGCATTGTGGAAAAGGGCAAAGGGAATGTTGTAAAGATGGCAAGCAAAGTAAAGAGCTGGGGAAGCCAAGATAAGAGAGAAGGAGATGAGGGAGATAAGTGGAAAGAGAGGAACAGGGAAGGTATTCTCTTAAAAAAAGAAGTGATAGTTACTAAGCAAATCACTTGATGTTTCTCTTCTTCCCAAGCAAAAAGATACCTGTAGGAAGAAGTGTTTGAAAGCATAGTATCTAACACAGAAAAGAAAAAGAATAGCAATGACTTTGTCTTCATTTTTCTCCAAGACAGACTACTGGTTTTAAGTATTGCCTTTAGTTACATAGCACCATTGCACAAAACTTGGCTACTATTACCTTTTCATGACCATAACGTCCTCATGAGACAAAAGCCAATGAGAATCTGGATGCTGAATTCAAGAGAGTCAGTTATATGATTCTCTCTCCCCATTTGATGGTTCTGTAAATATTTTACAATGGCCAGTTCTAAATCATTACTCTTTCTTTTTCTTTCTCCATTACTCCAAAATGCTCAGTCTTAATAATAAAATAACCGTGCTATACATGCCTTTTCAATGCATGTTTAACCATCACACAGCAACTGGAAAGCAGGCTTCTCTATCCCTTCCTCCTCCTTGCAGAGATTCCTAATGGAACAAGCAAATAAACCTAATTTTATTTTCTACCGCCAACTACTTAATGTAATAGTCCTTAGTACATCAGGTAGCATCAGTTTCAAGTAGGCAAATGAACCATATGTCCCCATGTTTAAGGAAGAATGACAGGCTGCATAATGCCAGCCTTATTACAACCTCCCTTCTGTGCTGCCTCTTTGTAATAAAATTTTAAATTGTTCATACTCAACTCCTGTGAGTCTTGTTAAGGTGAGCCTTTCCAAGGGAATTCATGTTGGAGGTGTCAAGAGCCATCTGATACTCTTGCCTGTGTCACAGGAAGATGTAACAAGCTAAAATCCTGTGTGTGTCCCTGTCGGTCTGGCTCACATTCTCCCTCCTTGCCACCTAATCCTTCCTTTATCCCCACTGGCCTCCACTAGTCTGGGGCACTCACCTTTTCACACAATGCATGCAGAACCACCTGCCTGCTGTGGTCTGGAAAAGCTCTGGTTCATTAAGGATGGAAAGCCTGCCTGTAAGCCCAGCCTGCAGAGCTGGGTGTGTGCTGTTTCACACTGCTATCCTGCGTTGGACTATCATTGCTCTAGGTATCTATTTAAAATGTTTTCCTGTGGTTTTAAGCCAAGGGCAAATATGACAAAGAAAGAAGTTCCACAAAATAAATTGCACCTTATAAATTCTTATACTGCATCCTGCAACAGAAAGTAGGTAAGCTTCATTGTAGAGTTGTTGGGAATTCAGAATCTATATCAGTAGGTTTCAAAGTTGATGGTACAACTTGAAAACCTTATGAAAAATGCAGATCCCAGAGGTGTGCCCAAGATTTTGATTCAGTAGATGTGGAAGAGGGCAGATAATCTACATTTTTACCAGTTAATGTCTACAGACCCCAACAGAAGCTGAGGCTGTGAATACCACCTAGAGAAACGCAGATTTGTTGCATACACATTTTATGATAAAATACAGACTTTCTTCATTTATTTCCTTTCCCCATCATAACATTGCTTCCTATGCTAAAAGCTCAACTCTTCATCTTACTTCACTGTTGAAAATATGTAAGTCCTCTCTTTCCTTACTTTCTGAAAATGTGAATATAATTGGCCCCAGAACTGTGTCAACTTACTGTTACTGCTCACTTCTCATTTCTAACTGACATTTATATCTTCAAAAATTTGCATAAATATTCAACAGAAACAATTTTATTGACAGAAAAGGTCAATTGTTCATGTAATTTATACAAATGACCTTTTGTTCTTGGTTTTGACTCTTTAGAAAAGAAGTGATTCCTTGATATGCTTAAGGTATAATGTTCCTTACTTAAAGAGAAAAATTATTGTTCAGTGGGTTTTCATTAGAGCCACCCTTCCCTATTGATGCTGATGAGCACATAGAAATAAATAAATGGGGAATTGCTGTCAATTACGATGTAGTTGAAGAAATAAAAGCTAAGCTAATAATGTAGAAATCAGTTATATTAATATCTTCCAAATGAGGAGTGAAGGTGTCAGAGCGTTTTTCGTCACTTTTATAATTTTCCAATTTCTTTTTTTTTTTTTTGCAATGTAATTTAAATTTTTCCAAATGGAAAATTTATACAAGAACACATTTCTTAAAGCAGATGAAAGCGAACCAATCTGTTTGATGTCCTGGAGGGAGAACCAGGGTCCTACTCAATGCCATCCCCACCACCTCTCACTCTCCAGGAGTCCATGGTAGGGTAAACTCTCCCAAGAGCATGGCTGGATGACTACTGATTTTCAGGGAGAAATCTGATTCTCAAGTGTGACTTGTGAAACTATTCACTTACATAAGAGCACAGTGGCAACCCAGTTTGGTCTTGTACGAGATTGTGGGTTTATAAATTTCAGTGAGCTCAAGTCTAGCGGAGGAGGCAGACACATCCAAAGCTCTTATGCAGTGGGGCATGTGCATCACCAGTGTGTCAACACACAGCACCATTCACCAATCTAGCTTACAGGGAATCCAGAACATCCTCATCAGGTGAAACACAACTGAGCTACCACTTGAAGGATGAGTAGCAATTTTCCCTAGCATTGGAAAGGGGAGGGGAAGCTTATTATGTTAATGTCTTACTTTGTGGCTTTAAACTAAGCTCCAAATTTAGAGCACATCCACTCTATGTCAAAGCTTAGATATTGACTTTTCTTCTTCAAGACAAGATTTTTCCTCAAGATTTCTTTACATACAAGTAAAGGAGACTCAAATTATTTTGTGAATCATCTGATAGTTGAATCTTTGATACTTAAGGGATGCTTGGTTATACTTAACAACATATATATTTCAGTCTACCATTGCTTAAATTCATCAATACTGCCAGAAATCTATTCTCCTCATGCTTGACCCTGAGTTTCATCATAGAAGAATATTGATAATAGTATCCCTGTATACCATGCCTGTCATGGGTAGGTAGTATATCAAGATGTTAGATATATCACTTTATGTAATTTTTGTATCATACCTATGAGAGTTTCTTACTCATGTTTTTTTTTAATGGATAAGACTAAGGATTAACAAAGTTGAGCATTACACCCACAATCACATAACCAGTAAATTATGGGAAAGCATTCAGTTCTAGGAAGCTCTAACTCCAAACTCATATAGAATTTTAACACCACACCATGGACTTTTAATAACATTCGTGGTAAATTACAGTGTCCATTCATTTAACTAAAGTCCTTAATACCATATACATTATTTTTTCTTAAGTTTATTTAAATTTAGATTGAAAGCTTTTCTGAAAACTGATATATAACTGATAACTGATATATATATATATATATATATATATATATATATATATCAGTATGTATATATATATAAGGGCTGGGATTTAGCTCAGTTGGTAGAGCGCTGTGCTGCAGTCTCTGAGGTCCTGAGTTCAATTCCCAGCACTGCAAAAATGGGAGAAGGGCCTGGC
Organism: Pedetes capensis; assembly: GCA_007922755.1. NCBI lineage: Eukaryota > Metazoa > Chordata > Mammalia > Rodentia > Pedetidae > Pedetes > Pedetes capensis. The sequence goes on from VMDO01038567.1 coordinate 4,437, forward strand.
AACCCACTCCCAAGGCAATCCTGAAACAGCCATTGAAAACCCTATGAGGGTCGCTATGAGTTGGATACCGACTCGACAGCACACAACAACAACAAATATATATATATATATATATATATATATATATATATATATGCATGTATGTATATGTGTATATAAAATGCCTGCAGCTGTAGCCCTGTGGCATCTGATCCCATCAGATCTCGGAAGCTAAGCAGGGTCGGGCCTGGTTAGTACCTGGATGGGAGACCGCCTGGGAACACCAGAAGCTGTAGGCTTGGGAGAAGGACCTGGCAACCCCCTCCCAAAAATCAATCTGCCATTGAAAACCCTATGAATAGCAGAGAAGCACTGACAATAGTGATTCTCCTGTTGTACAGAGGGTTGCTATGAGTCTGATACTGACTCGACAGCACCTAACAACAACAACATATACACAAAAATATACACTCTTTTTTGTCAGTCAAATGTATAAGATAAATCTATATGTTGTCCAAATTCTGATAGATGGAGTCTTACTAATTCATATCAATCAATAAATAAGTCCATGTAGTGGCTTAGCATTTTGAATCCACAGTGATCAAATGACTGATTGGATTTTTAATGAAACACAATATAATTTTGAGTGATATTTAAACATAGGTATGCAGACTCAATAAACTCCCTCAGCTCCATAAAGGAACGAATTAAGGTATGAAATTATACAAAGAGTTGGAATGCACAGATATGGAGTTACATCCAAGTTGGTCCCCTGTTCTCAGGCATTTTTGTAAGCCCCACTATACAGATTCTGAGGAATACCATAATTCTGTAATCAAAGAGGATCCAGAATTAGGAATTCTTCTACCATCAGTCAAAGCCACGTTCCAGATAGTGGGGGGAGGGGAGGTCATTTCCCAGATATTCATGTTCTGGAGTCACTGGATTACAGGGAGTCAGAATGAAAAATGATAATAATCACTGATTTTCCAGTTCAATTCCTTCACTTTTCATACCTAAGTGGAGCCAAGCACCTTAGGAATGAAGCTATCAGTTTAAGGTCACCTAGCTGTATTTGAATCTTGTCAGTATACCTCAAAGTTTGCAACAGATATAACTTTAAACTTGCAAAATTCCAAAGCCTTGAAACATCACAAAATAAGCCCAGCATTGTAAATGTAATGAAAGCAAAGCTAAAATGCCCTCACAATGTTCCAACTTCTGCATTCTGGGCTGCGCAAATCTCTCTCCTGTTGCATTTTCAATCAGTTCACCTCTAGGTATTTTGGGAGCATTTTTTAAAAAGTTCTTTTAAGTCCTATGTTCAAAAACTTTCTGTTATTCTTTGCCAACTTCATAATTTCCCATTTTTTGATTTGGTTGGGCCATAAGGCATGCTAGCATCTGAATCTATATTAAGTCCCTTTTGTATTTTCTTAGGCATCTCAAAATACTGTAGCCAATGCAGATGCTTTTCTTTATCTTTCCCTTCTACAGAACAGCTAAATATTCCTCTTAGGCCTATTTCACTGGATTAATGTAGCTAAGCTTTCCATCTGATGCTGTTTTGTTCATGTTAAATCACATTTCCTTAACATTTTGTGGGAGTCAGCCTCACAGCACACTCTGGCATGCCATTGGAGTAAAGACACATCATGGCACTAAATAATTATGTTAGTTAGCAACTGCTGTTATCTACAATCTCCTAATTTGTGTCATAATTCAGTCCACCCTGAATGTGTGTTTGTGTTCTGTGTCAGCCACTACAAAGCAAGCTGATGCCTAAATTATTTCTGTGTATTAAATATGGAGACAAATTTTGATGAATACTGAAGTCTAAATATCTGCTGCTTTGTTTCTGCTGTGGAGTTTAGGACAGTTAAACCAAAGACTTAACTTTGAATTGTTTGACTGTTCACACCTGTAATTACACATCAGGCATAAAATACAATCACAGAAACCAGGAACTCAGAAAAATTAAATACTGGCAGCAATATTGTCTTTATTCTCATCTAAATTAAAATAGGATGAAGTCAATTTCTAATCTCTAGGTAATAGTTCTAAATAATCCTTTGCTAACTAAGCCCTCTCAGGCACACAAAGACCCTGAAAATCATCATCGAATAATCAGTCCATGGGAAGTATATCTTCAGCTCTTTAATATGTTTAAAATATATATTTCTCTTGTCTGTTGAGAGTGGCTTAAAAAATTCTATCTTAAAGGCATCCAGGAATGTCGGTTTCTATCAGCAGCACTTTAGAAAACCCTGCTTCCTGAGCAAAGTTGGATTTTTTTTAACCCTACCAGTTTATGATGCCTCTTCTTTGGGTTTTCACTTTGGGTTCTTTTCCTCACTCTCTCCATAACCCCACTGTCCATATTAACTGAATGACATGATGCCTAATGTTACTCAATGCACAGGCTCAGAGAAACACTATTATTTGCCTGGGACTAGAGCAGGGGCTAAGAAAACACTAGAGATATTATCACCACAGTTATTTTTGAATCAGTTAAATATTTAAGAACCACTTACCAAGGTCCATATTATAATAATTAAAAAGACTTTATTAGCGCTTGGATCATAACACTTAGTTTCTTGATCCAAACTCTATAAAATAGTGACTAAGATTCATTTTATATGCTCAAGTCTGATTGTGGAAAATTTAATTTATTCCTTTGTCTCAAATCTTGCACTACTTTATATGGTATCAACCAGCTAATAGAGAGTCACTAATCAAATGACTTTGTTTATATCTAGCATTTATTTTGAAGCAAAGTGGTTATTTGACTAAATGACTTTCTGTTTACAGAATTCATTGATAGCATTAATAAATTTATATTTAGGCCCAGAAAGAAAAATCTAAGTTTTTAGAAGTAAATACAAACAGAAAGTAAATACAAACAGAAGTAGATACAAACAGAAAATATTTATTAAATAATACCTGCTAATCATAGATGTTGGAGAATACAAATAAAAATAGAAGAATAGCTACTATTTGAGACACTCATTATCCCTTAAGTATTATTTGTATATTCACATATAACTATATGGTATCTGCAGGGAATTGGGTCCAGAACCTCCATCACATATCAGAATGCAGAAGATCAAGTCCCTTGTATAAAATGCAGTAGTATCTGTTTATAACATGTACATCCACTGGGCGTGGTGGTGCACATCTGTAATCCCAGTGATTTAGGAAGCAAAGGCAGGGGGATTGCAAGTTTGAGATGAGAGGCAGTCTGCATAACTTAGCAAGACCCTTCTCAAAAAGTGAAAAAATGGGCTGGGGGTACAGCTCAGTGGTACAGCACTAGCAAAGCACACATGCGTGAGGCCCTGGGTTCAACCCCCAGTACCTCAAAAAAAAATGTACATCCTTCTGTATATTTAAAATCACTTCTGAATTACTTACAATACCCAGTATAATGTAAATGCTGCATAAATAGTTGTACTGTCTTGTTTAAGAAATAAGGAAAAATAAGCCTATACATTATATAGAGATACACTTGTACATAGGGATACACATCTACATAGAGATACACATACACAAAGATACACATGTATGCCTGTCTTTATTTTATATTTTATTTATTTAAAATTAAAAAAAACTTTGGGCCTGGTGTGATGGCACATGCCCGTAATCCCAGAGACTCAGGAGGCAAGGCAAGAGGATCACAAGCTCAAGGCCAGAGGTAACCAGATTAACTTGGAGACCCTGATTCAAGATAAAAAATGAAGAAGGGTCTGAGAGTACAGCTCAGTGGTAGAACACTTGCAAAATATGCACAAGGCCCTTGGATTCAGCCCACAAAGTATAGCCATAAAAAAAAAGTAGATAAAGAAAAAAATTGCAAATTGATCGAAAACACCACTATACCAATTACATAGGGTTCTTTTTATTAGCATCTCTGTTTGCTGATGTCCTTTACATGACCAAAAGCAAGACAACAAATACACTCAAAAATGTAGTCTCTGCTCAAAATTTTTTTGTAAAGTTCATTCCAATACAAATCTTGTATGTAGTAACTGTAGAAACTAAGTATTTACCTAATGACTAAAATATTATTCCTATTTTCTGTAAATACTTGATTTTATATGTCATTTCCCATATTTTATGCTTGATCTTATAAAAATTGTTATAATTTTTTGGATCTCTACATTATAAAATGGAAAGAGAATTTTTGTTAGTTTGATTTTATTGTTGTTTTTAAAACCCATTAGAACATTGTAAGTGCCTTTAAAAAGTCCTTAAATTTTTGATATTTGTTATACATATAAATGTTATATTAGTAACTTTTAAAAGATGTCTTAGTTCGTATAACAACATAATAAAACCTTAAAAACCAATATCTTAAATAATGATGTTTGAGGTCTTGGATGACCCCACCAACTGATACCTGTCAATTCTTTTGATATACCAGCTAATTAATACTCCTATCCTCATTCTATATAAAGTTTACATGAAAATCAAGTATGTACTCCCTAGATAACATAGCCCAAAGGAAGCCAAGATCATATCTAAAACGATCTGAATGTAGAGAGTGCATTGTCTTCTAACCCCTATATCACCTGCCTCAAGAACACTTTAGCTTTCACAGTATATTTGGAGAGCAATGACTTGTCTAAAAAGAAAATTAAAAATACAAACCAGCACAGTAATTCAGTTAATGATTCAGTAGAAAAAGCACCACCTCAGGATTAGAAGACTCGCGTTGGGGCTGTGGTTAAGTTAATTATTGAAACTCCCTGCATCACAGTTTATCGATGTAGAAAAATAATAATCTCTTCTGTTTCAGGGGAGAGAAAGTATGGCAAACTGTAGTGATTAAGGAGAAGGATATGTAGAGAAAGCTGTCTACCTTATATGGTTCCCTAGGAAAGAGGACTCAACCCACTTTTTTTCTTTTTTTATTACCATATATTTGTTGTTGTTGTTGTTAGGTGCCATTGAGTCGGTATCTGACTCATAGCGACCCTCATAGGGTTTTCAATGGCTGACTGTTTCGGGATTGCCTTGGGAGTGGATTGCCAGGCCCTTCTCCCATTTTTTCGGTGCTGGGAATTGAACTCGGGACCTCAGAGACTGCAGCGCAGCGCTCTTCCCACTGAGCTAAATCCCAGCCCTACCATATATTAGTTATCCATAATAATGGGTTTCATTATGACATTTTCATGCATGTATATAATGTACTTTGATTATATTTATCCCATTACCCTTTCTTGTGTCCCCTTCTTCCTGAACTCTTCCTCTTCCCAAATAGTCCCCCTTCTTCTTTCTTTCTCTCTTTTAATCTAGAGTCCTTATGTGAGAGATGAGAGAAAGCACATGATATTTTTCTTTCTGAATCTGCAGTATTTCACCTAACATGATGATCTCCAGTTCCATCTATTTTCCTACAAATGTCATAATTTTGTTGTTCTTTATGGCTGAATAATTCTCCATTGTGTATCTACACTATATCTTGTTATATATTCATCCATTGATGGGCACTTAGGCTGATTCCAAAACTTTACTACTGTGAATGTTGTTTGTATGGGCTGGGGTTTAGCTCAGTTTGTAGAATGCCTCTTTGAGGTCTCTGAGACCCTGGGTTCAATCCCCAGCATCTTAAATGCGGGAGAAGGATGTGGCAATCTGCTAGTGTGAATAGTGCCACAGTAAATGTGGATGTGCAGCTAGCTCTTTTGTTTGGTGAGTTTGCTGGCTTTTTGTATATACCCTAGAGTGCTAAAGCAAGATCAGATGGTAGTTCTGTTGTTTGGGTGTTTTGAGGACACTCCATACTGGTCTCCATTGTGGCTGAACTAATTCACATTCCCACCAACAGTGTTTAGGAGTTCTTTTTTCCCTTTATCCTCACCAACAATTTGTTGTTGTTTTCTTGATGACAACTATTCTGATTGTGGTGAGAAGGAATCTCAATGTAGATTTGATTTGCATTTCCTTGTGGGTACTAAATTGATGAGTATTTTCTTTTTCGTCTATTCTTTGGCCATTTGTACTTCTTTTGAGAACTGTGTTTTCAGTTCATTTTCACATTTATTGATTGGTTTATTTATTCTCAGTCCTTTCTGGGCATTCTAACTGTGGGGCAGCACGTGTAACATCCCACACTTATCCCATGCCAACATCTATCAATTTATGCAGTATTTTCATTATGACATGAAATATACCTCCGTCAACATAAAACTACTATGTAAATTTTAATACACACTTCCTTACAACTAAACTCTATCATACACATTACGTTAAAACTTGCATTTTTCCCTTAATGCTATTCCTGGCATGTTCCTTCATGTTCCTTATTCATTATTTTTAATACTTTCCTCATGTTGCATGAAATATCTTTAGTCAGAAGTCAACAGATTACAGCCTTCTGGGAAAGTCTAGCCTTTCTCCTGTTTTGAAAGTAATGTTCTGTTGGCCCTGAGCTATGGTCATTTTGAATGTCATGTCTTTTCTTTCTTTTTTTGAGGGGGTACTAGGGGATTGAACCTGGGGCTTTCCACATACTTTTCAAGTGCTCTTCCCCTAGGCTGTATCCCCTAGCACATTTTTAAAATTTTTTTATTTTTGAGTCAGGGTCTCACTAAGTTATAGAGGCTGCCTCTGGTCTCAAACTCGTAATCCTTCTGTCTCTGCCTCCCGAATTGCTGGGATTACAGGCCTGTGCCACCAATCCCAGCTTTGAATGTATTTTGAATGTATTCAACAATGGAGTTGAATAGTTGCTGCAGATACTGTAGGATACTTAAGCCTAAAACTAGTATTCTAAAAACATTTTGTACTTCTCTGATTAATAAAAACACCAAACATCATTTCAAATGTTTATTGTTCATTACATTTTCTTGACTGTGAATTGCCTGTTCAATTTCTTGCCCATTTTTTACTATGCTATTAGAGTATAATGTATGATTAAGCATATTTGCTCTTCGATAGTGCTGAAATTAGCTAGAATCCTTGTCCCAGTACTTACTAACTATGAGGCATAGGATGTGATACTTGCTTTTTCCATGCATTGGGTTTTTTCATCTATAAAATGAGTGACAATAGTGCTTTAAAAAAGAGTGAAGCAGGTAAAGATGGGCAGACGTGGAACCCCTTAACTATGGTGCACTGCCTCACTTTGAGCCACAGGCACTCATTGCTGGTAACTTGGCATCTAGGCTATCAGCCACTTCAGTTGTCTCTGGGCAGGCTATATGGAGAAATTACTTGGGAACTGTCTGGGAAAGAAAGGAAAAGAAATTTGTCTGGCTGGCTCTTTGCTGGTGGGGTCATTTTATCTGGACCTGTGTCAGCCATTGGAAGTAAGAGAACCCAAGAGATATATAAGATATATCTGAAACAGTGGGAAGCAAAGTGAGCTTAGGAGGAGGATGTTGTTGTTGTTAGGTGCTGTTGAGTCGGTATCCAACTAATAGCAACCCTTCGTACAACAGGCGAAACACTATTGTCAGTGCTTCTCTGCTGTTCATAGGGTTTTCAATGGCAGATTGATTTTTGGGCGTGGGTTGCTGGGTCCTTTTCCCAAGCCTACAGCACATGGTGTTCCCAGGTGGTCTCCCATCCAAGTACTAACCAGGCCTGACCCTGCTTAGCTTCTGAGATCTGATGCCACAGGATTACGGCTGTAGGATTAGGAGGATGAATGGGTTTGTATAAGCAGACCAGAGTTTACAGTCTCTGTAGATGTGAGAGGAAGAGATTCTAGCTTTTCATCTAGCAAGTTCTGTGAAAAATGGTGCTGTAAGGAATATTTGCAAATTATGAACATTTGTTTCCCGTTTGGAACTTTTAGGACCATTTCCTGAAGAGAAAATATGTGTTCTTCCCCAAAATTCTATAAATAAGTAGGTAAATAAAACGATCATCTATAAATTTTTCTAAACTTTCTGACGTATATTTCCTTTTGTTTGTTGTGGTTGTTAAGTGCTGTTGAGTCGTGTCCAACTCATAGCAACCCTGATAGGGTTTTCAGTTGCTGATTGTTTTGGGATTGTTCAGGAGTGGGCTGCCACATCCTTCTCCCATTTTTGTGGTGCTGGGGATTGAATTTAAGACCTCAGAGAATGGAGAGTAGCACTCTACCAACTAAGCTAAACCCCATCCCCGTTTGTTTAGTATTAATTAAGGATTGCAAATATATTATGCTTTGCTGAAGATGACTTACATTATTTAATACAGAAAGGGAAAATTTATTTTCTGTGGCCCCTTCAATCACATCTCTTGAGATAGCACTTCAGTTTAACTGTATATTTATCTCTTCTGTTTTTCCTCATTGTTACTACATAGATGATCTTATAAGCGTTGATAAATTGGGTTCTCCATGATTCATTGACTAAATCTTTAACTTTGGCCTGACCAGAGGCATTAGATATTCACTCTGTGCAATTGTCATTAGTGCCATTTAAAGTCATTGACATACTGAGTTGGAAAGGACAATATTTTTATTTAAATGAGCAAGCTTTATTATTTACTTGTTTGTAGATCATCATGTCAGTCATATTTTTGTAGCTTATTAAATGAGGAATTTGGAGAAGGTAACTTATTAATTGACAATGAGATTAACACAGATATTATGACTTAACTACAATTATCAGGTGTAAAAATCATTAAAATGCAATATCAATATTTGATCTAAAATGGATTCCAGTGGGACATTTTACTTAGAAACTAAATTGTGAAGAATAAAAATTTATACGTACTTTTCTACTTCTTATCTAACTCATTTTATTCCAATCTATTTTACATTTTCCAGATATCAGTAAAATTAGACAGTCAATTAAAATTTCATGGTCCACAGTATTATCTTTGCACAGGACTGGAAGCAATACTCCAGTTAATAATCTCCCTATAAAAATAGCAGTATTGCTCTAGTTTCAGCAATAAGAAATTATAATTGCCCACTGTCCTAATTTCCTGTAGTTTGAGAAATGTAGCTCTTGCTAACCTTCC
>VMDO01038568.1:0-13308 GCA_007922755.1 Pedetes capensis
AAAATTATTTTAAGTGAACGAACACAAGCTCAGAAAGAGAAACAACACATGTTCTCACTCATATGAGAGAGCTGACTCAAAATTACAAGAAGGAAAAATCCTACTCAAAGGTCAGATCACATTAAAACGGGGGGAGGGAAGATAAGAATGAGGTCAATATAAATGGACTAGAAATCACATGTAATTGTTCTAACAAGATAGAAACAAAGACCACTACAGGAAAAGTTTCTATCTTAAACAGAAATGGAACCCAAGGACATATAGAAAAATATATAGTAAAAGATAGAGAAGACTTGGATGGGAAACTTAGATAGGAAGGGGGGAGGGGGAAACATAGAGGAGCGTAAGGGGTAACCTATATGAATAATGCTTATCAAATTGCATATATGAAAATTGTCACAATGAAAAGCATGTCAAAATGAATCACATTATGATGTACATTAAAAATTTCTAATAAAAAAAAGAAAAAAGAAATCATAGTGAACATTGTTTATCCAATTCCATCTCAGCCTCTGGAGCCTCAGATTCTCAAGACACTGAGTATTGGTCCCATAGGTCCCACACATAAACTCCCTGATGGAGAGGAAACAGACAGAGATCTCAGTGGGCAATCAGCCTGCACCAGGTGCAGGAAGAGAATCTGGAGAAAACTCTGGTGTAAGTAGAACAAAGCAATGACATTTTTCCACCTCAGCTGTGCATCACCGCAACATGTACAGGGAGCAGCAAAGCAAAAGGGTCAGAGGCGGGGCTCCAGTTCACCCAAGACCAGGAGGATGCACTTGATCACTGGTGATGTAATGAAATGGAGAGAGGAACTTGAATCTGGCAGTGTTACTGGGAAACAATGCGAATAAACAGATAATTGCATGAATCAGTCAATTGTTTGATCAACCAATTAATATTCTATGCCTTTATTTGGGGAGCACTCAATGTCTGCCCTACACTGGGAAATTGTTATAAATCTGCTCACTTGGCCATTACATTGTTTCAAAGCAGGCTACACATTTTCCTTTTAATTTTATTTTACATTTTGTTCTGAAATTAAAATTATTGTTGTTATGGCCATCAAGTCAGGTCCAACTCATAGCAACCCTATATACAACAGAAAGAAACACTCCCCAACACTGTGCCATACCAGGCACTGTGTTAGAGCTTCTCTGTCATTCATAGAGTTTTCAATGACTGATTATTTCAGGATTGTTTGGGGAGTGGCCAGGTCTTTCTCCCATTTTTCCCATGCTGGGGATCGAACCCAGGGCCTCAGAGAGCACAGAGCAAAATAAAAATAAAAATCATGAAATCTTAGTGTAAAAAAGAAAAAAAAAAGATAACCAAGTTTACATGGAGGGCTGGGAGTTCGCTCATTTGGCATAGTGCTGCTCTGCAGTCTCTGATGGTGCCAAGTTTGATTCCCAGCACCCGAAAAATGGGAGAAGGATATGGCAATCCACTCCTGAAGCAATCCCGAAACAATCAGCCATTGAAAACCCTATAAGGGTCGCTATGAGTCAGATACAACTTGACAGCACCTACCACCAACAATAACAAGTTTACAAGTTCAAAAATTAAGTTTTCTCTCACTCTAAATCACACTTACAGATAATTAGAACTACACAGTTAGATGTGTACCATTTCCACATTTTATCCATGAATATGTTAAAAGATCGAAAACAAGAGAATAGAAGGGAAAGAGTTTAATTATTAAAGGGATCCACACTGTAAATATTATTCTGCAACTTGCTTGCTGTTTTAACAATGAGATAGGAGCATCTTCCCATCTGAGTATATATTTATCACATTGTTTGGACTATGTACTGATCCATGTGTGTATCTACTGTGATTTATTTAAACACATTTCCACAATTTTGTTTTTTAAAACATTGTTGCTTTGCATATAATGAACTTCCAAGTAAGTTCTGTGACACTGTAAGAAAGTGAGCCAGAAGGTTACATCCTTTTTCTATTAATGAGCAGGGCAACCATTCAAGTGCAGGTCTATCTGTCTCCTTTTCACTGTATGTATGTATATAATATATATATTTGTTGTTGTTGTTAGGTGCCGTCCAGTCGGCATCCGACTCATAGTGACCCTCTGTACAACAGGGGAAATACTATTGTCAGTGCTTCTCTGCTGTTCATAGGATTTTCAATGGTGGACTGGTTTTGGGGAGTGGGTTGCTGGGTCCTTCTCCCAAGCCTACAGCACCTGGTGCTCCCAGGCGGTCTCCCATCCAGGTACTAACCAGGCCCAACCATGCTTAGCTTCCGAGATCTGGCAGGATCGGATGCCACAGGGCTACGGCTGCAGGTATGTGCATATATATATATATACATATATATATACATGAATATAAATGAAGCTTCAGAAGAACTGGTTCTTAGTATATTTTACACATATTTAAAATATTCTGGCAATGGGCCATTTTCCTGCAGCATCCATTTGATTGGGAATTATCTCCTTCATGCATCAAACAGATTAATTCATACTGAGTCAGCTAATATAGATATAAATGTACAGATTCTGTGAGATAGGGAGAGAGGCTTGTGCTCTGCCTTTAAAAAATATCTCCATAAGGTTATACCATTTCATTTGAACTCAGAATGATAAAGTGAAATTGATAAGGTAACTATCATTACCCTATCAAGAGTCTACTTTAAATGGAAACCTGACCTATACTAGTTTCCTTTGCTTATGTGCTTTTCCCCAATGGATGAAGTCTCCTTGAAAGGACCCAATCTCCTCTATTCTCCAACAACTTGAGCTGCAGAAGGAGTTTGTACAAACCTATTTCTTAATAGCCCACACAGAAATTGGATTGAACACAAAAATGTCTTGCTCCATTACTGTAGTTATCCCACAGTGCATATACTCAGGGAATTTAGAAAACCAGAGGTGCCAAGATCAACAATTGCCTTTATTTACCACACTACCATCACTACAATCACTTTCTTCCTGACCACCTTGGCTATGAAATTGTACCTCTGTCCAGACTTAGTGATATAAAACTGAAGGAGCACATTTGTCAATATCTTAGAATGTGTTTTATTTATGGGTAATTTCTTTAATTATATAATATGTTACATATGTAAAACTCTAAGGAATTATATGAACAAAAATTCAGCTGTGTGCCAAGCCATGATACACTACAAAATGAAGACAATAAATAACTCTTAACATCCTCATACATCCCTCAACAATTACATTCCTACTTATATTCCTTGAAAATAACAATTGATACGTGTATGTATGCATATATTTGTGTGTTCTATGAGGTGGCTGCAAGTTTCAAAGATAGTCCTTCTCCCATATAGTTCCTACTTTTCCAAGTGTATTTTCTTCTTTCTTTGTTCTTCAGCCATTTTTGAGGTATTCACATTGACAAGCTGAGGAAGCTCTGATTTCTTAGGTAAGTTGCTGACCTGTACATTAAACCAAATGTTATAACCCATAAGTTGCTTTTTAAGCAATCCTCATTCTTTTAATTCTCTGTTCAATCCTCTCACAGTGAACTATTAATATCCTGAGCCTTTGGAGAATTCTGCAGTGTAAGTGTTGTTGATTCTATGCTTTCCCTATTACTGGCTCATTATTGGGTCTATGTGTCAATCCACTCCCAAAGCAATCCAGAAGCAGTCAGTCATTGAAAACTCTACCAGGGTCACTATGAGTCACACACGACTTGACAGCACCTAACAGCAACAGCAATTGGATCTGATAAATCAGTGAGCAATCATGAATCCAGCTTTCTTATGGAAACTTGCACTGTTGTTACATCTTCATTCATTTTTGCCTGTTTTTTCTTTTTTCTAAGCAGGGTCTTACTATGGAGCCAAGGCTGGCCTCAAACTTGTGATCCTCTTACCTTAGCCTCCCAAGTGCTGGGATTACAATTGTGTGCCACCATGCCTTGCTCATTTTTGCCTTTTAATTAAAAAGAATCTTCATTACATTTTATGATTGAGATAACAGTTGTTTTAAGTAGGACAAGCTGTTATAAAGAATAAAATCCTTAAAACTCAATAATACACAACAATAGAAAGTCTCAGTCACATAAGATCCAGTGGAGGAAGCATGTTGCTAGCAAGAAGACTGCTGTAATTCTGTACATCCCTCAGAGTTGGCTGGATAGAGACTTATTCCACAGAGAAACTGCATTGGGCAACAACATCTAGTAAGAAATTATTAGGTTGTGTCAATTAATGTTTTTATTGCAGAGAAAGGTTAGTTACCCTTAGAGTAGATTTGTCACAAAACAAGTTTGATCCTCTCTTGCCCATAGCACTTCTGCTATGGGATGATATAATAAAAAGAGCTCCCCAGATACAGCCTTCTGTCTCGGACTTGCCAGATTTCATAACTGTGAGCTATTTCTTTTTTTCTATATAAATTACCAACTCTGGTATTTTGCTATAGCCACACAAAATAGACATGACTCTGCTTTGCATACTCATTCCAGAAACTGCCTAAAGTAGACTGCAATAAACAACACAGAGAGAGTCACCAGATTTAAATAAAAACTGAAGAGGCTGAACTAAATTTAAATTTCAAATAAAGGGAAAATAAAGTTTTACTTAATATTTATCATGCAATTTCAGCTGACAGGGCAAAAATATACCTATTTTTCTGAAGTTCCAATTTTAATTCGGTATTTTGTATAACTTCTGGTTGTGTTAACACCTGACTTGCAGAAACTCCCTGAATGTTAATATCCAGCTAACAGACGAGGAATAAAAAGATTAGAAATTCTTACAGTTCTAGTTTGCACAGGAATGGGGGAGAGATAGATCAGGTTGGATTTCCATACATTACTTTTGCTCAGATTTCATTGGACAGAACATGATATCATGACCATACACAAGCAATTTTGTTTAGAAATGTGATCAGTGTCTGTTCTCTCAAGGAAGGATATATATACTGATGGACAGTAAGACAATTTCTGCCATACCAAGGGTCCGTGATACATTATTCCACAATGAGCAGCACTGGGGAATATGGAAAGATGTTTTATATAAAGATCCTGGTTCACAGAATTTGAAGTTTTGGGCAAAATGAAAAATGACGTATGAATGCATTGGAGCTGTATACTTTACCAGGTACAGTGGATTCATAACTCAGATAGAAAAACGTAAACATATTTTTATTTTAAAAGAAGCTATCAGTATTTATTAATCAAATTATTTTCATATAATTAATCCTAAAGCTTGGTAATAACTAAAAGAAAAAGCAATGTCATGGGAAGTGAAAGTTAACTTTCTCTTATATGTATGAAATTAGAGGATTATGTGGTATATGACATGAAGTCCACTGATGTGCAAAAAAACTAGTACAGACACACTATGAAGCCACGAAACATGTGTGGATCATGAACATATCTCAGAAAACTCCCCTCACTCTAACTAATACTAACAATTTAAAGAGTTTGAAAGAAGATTAAAAGGATAAAATAATAAATGAGCAAGAAAAAAATGTAGGCTGTTGAGCTAGCCAAATCCTATTCTAATATTGCCTTTATTGTTGTTAGGTACTATAAAGTCAGGTCGAACTCATAATGACCCTATGTACAACAGAACAAAACACTACCAGACACTTTGCTACACTAGGCACTATGTCTGTGCTTCTCTGCTATTCATAGGGTTTTCAATGGATGGTTGTTTTGGGAGTGGGCTGCCAGGTCCTTCTCCCAAGCCTGCAGCACCTGGTATTCCCAGATGACCTCTCATCCAAGGACTAATGAATACCAACCCTGCATACCTTCGGAGATCAGAATTTTGCCTTAGGCAGGTATAAATACCTGTATCATACAGTGGAAAATTTTGAAATCTATGATTCTTAGAAAACCGCCTTAAAAGCCTATCCTTCTATGAAGTATTCCTTATTTTAAAATGAATCCATTCAAGCTGAGATATGTGCCCCATGCCAGTAATCCCAGCAGCTTAGGGGGTGAGGGAAGAGGAGTGCAAGTTTGAGGCCACAAGCAGCCTGCACAATTTAGCATGAGCCTGTCACAAAATAAAATGTAAAATGGAGCTTAGGGCTCAGCTCAGTGGTAAAGCACTTGCATAGCATGTGCAATGCCTTAGGTTCAATCTCTACAGCAAACAATAAAATAAAATAAAATAAAATAAAAATAATAGAGAAACAAAGGAAATTGAGAAAGAAAGAAAGAAAGAAAGAAAGAGAAAGAAAGAAAGAAAGAAAGAGAGAGAGAGAGAAAGAAAGAAAGAAAGATCATGACTAAAATACACTGCTTATGTGATGTCCTCAGGACAGCATAAACTTGCTTGTGAGTCTTTATTATGAACCTTGAAGGTAAGAGTGAAGTGAAATGAAAAAATCTTTTACTTTGATCAAAGATTTCCTTTTCTGTCTTGGTACTTTCTAGACTTATGGTAGCCATGACACAAGGAAATGGCACTGAAGTCATTGAATTCTATCTTCTGGGATTCAGAGCCCAACATGAGTTTCAGTACGCCCTCTTCGTCATATTTCTTATAAGTTATATGACGTCCATGGTGGGTAATGCTGGAATGATCCTACTCATCAACACAGATTCCAGACTTCAAACACCCATGTACTTTTTCTTACAACATTTGGCTTTTGTTGACATCTGTTACACATCTGCTATCACTCCCAAGATGCTCCAAAACTTCATAGTAGAGGAAAAAACCATATCATTTTGGGGATGTGTACTGCAATTATTTATTTATGCCATATTTGCAACCAGTGACTGTTACCTCCTGGCAGCTATGGCAGTGGACCGTTATGTAGCCATCTGTAAGCCTCTTCACTATCCCATAATCATGTCTCGAACAGTCTGCAGCCAGTTGGTAGCTGGTTCTTACCTCATGGGCTCTATAAATTCCTCTGCACACACAGGTTTCACATTTTCACTGTCCTTTTGTAAGTCCAAAGTCAATCACTTTTTCTGTGACATTCCCCCCGTTATCACCCTCTCATGCGATAACAATGAAATCAACTTTATGCTAATTTTGATCTTTGTGGGATTTAACTTGATGTTCACTATGTTGGTTGTTATCTTCTCCTACATATACATCATGGCTGCCATCTTAAAGATGTCTTCTTCAGCAGGGAGGAAAAAAACCTTCTCCACATGTGCCTCCCACCTAACGGCAGTCACTATTTTCTATGGGACCCTCGCTTACATGTACTTACAGCCTCATTCTGGTCATTCTCAGGAGAATATGAAAGTGGCTTCTGTATTTTATGGCATTGTAATTCCTATGTTGAACCCTCTGATCTATAGCTTAAGAAACAAGGAGGTTAAAGATGCTATAAAAGTTGTAGTAAAAAAGCTCTATAAATTTGATCCAAATTGTTAAAATTCAGCACATTATACTGTCTGACGGAGATTTGTTATCACAATTGGAATTGATATAAGATATCCCAAGACTCCCACAATTCATTTAATAATTCTGAGTGAAAACACATTCAGCTCTTAAATCAGGGATAGCCCTAGCAATACCTAAGTTCTTGAAACGTGGGAAGTATCTTAATACATGCCAAGAAACTCATTTTCCTTGAAATATCATTTGAAAATCAATCTTACACTCCTCACGGAAAAGGATTTGTTGATATTGTTCAAAATAGTAGTGTGTGTAAACCTTAGGTGTATTATTTCAAGTATTTTCAGATATACTTTCAATGAGGATAGGAGATACCTACCTACTTGTATATTGTCAATATCAAAATTGAACTTCATTTTACTCTCATTCTTAAACACATTCCCTAACCTGTCTACAATAATCATTGATGAATTCGATTCAAATTATTGCAAAAATGAGACTGTAAAATAAACGTATTTATTTAAAAAGCATCTTATGACACAAGCTACCATTTCCATGCAATAATCACATATTTGTTACTGTCCCTGGCACTTGAAAACACTGATTTCTACCATTAGTTACTCTCTCATTCTCACTTCATCATTTTCTTACCTGATAATGGGAACTACTGGAAGCATTCATCACTTCCATTGCCAATAGAAATAATCTAAAAATGGATGGATCTGAAAACCTACTAGGAATATGCATTTGTAAAACATATAAAAATGATTTTTTTCAGATAAGTAACTTTTCACTACAGAATCTCAGTGGGAATTCCATTGGAGGCAAAGAGCCCTTTGAATCAATAAGACAACAGTTAACATAAAAGCTTTAGTAAACATTATGTCTCACATTGTAATGGTGTGAAGGTAATGAAGGCAAGTATTTATAGCCATTTTCATAACCCACTTCAAAGCAAAAGGCTCCTACTCAGTAAATTGTTTTTCAGCTGACATTGACTTGGATATGATTCATCCTGCCACAGATACATATATGAGAAACACTCAAGTTGAATCTCTGTTAAGACAAGAGATTTATTTTTTATCCCTACCATCTCCTAATTGATGGGAATTTATTCAGTACTCATTAACATAGTTGTTGAATAATTGAACAAAAATTGTGCACAGGCAACATGAGTGTGTCCATTTACTGAGAAAATATAGTAGCTACCATCAAGTACAACAAACTGTTATCACAGCCCATGTTTTATGACTTACTGAGTCCAGCAACTGTTTTCAAAGGTTACCATGAGTCAGACCCAACTAGATGACACCTAACAACAATGACATAGAAACTAAAATCTTCAGTGAGATTTGAAGTTAATCATGAGCAAAGACCTTTACCTTATACAAAGTATAGGTCTCCTTCAGAAAAGAAACATCATGTACTAAACATTTAGAAATAGGAAAGACATAGAAAAGACACTAGCTACATATGCTGAAAGACAAGGAATTTACTTATCATTGTCAGGAGGGACCAATCATTGGAGAAGAACATCATGTTTGAGAGAGTGGCAGGTCAATGAAAAAAGGAAGACCCTAAACTAGATGGATTGGCACAGTGGTTGCAACAATGGGCTTAAACATAAAAAAGGTCATGTGCCTGGCACAGTGCTGGGAGTGTTTTGTTCTGTTGCACATAGGGTCATTATGAATAACAACAACAATCGTGGATTCACTGCTATGGCAAAATATAGCTAGTTTCTAAATACTGTTCATCCAATTATTCCTTCTGAAGCAGTATTGATGCTATAGTAAGGTAATGTAGCCAAGAATAGAAAGTTTATGACTCCAATTCTATTGCATACTGGGTGGTATATGCTTTAGATTTCATTTTAAGACATTGTTGTTGGTGGTGGTGCCACCCATTTAGTAAATGCCATGTGCTTGAGGGTGTGTAGTGTAGAATTGGGGTTACCTAAACAGAAGTCTGACATTTGCCCATATTTGTCACTCTGTGAAGCATATGCACTTACATTTAGTACAGATTCAAATTTCTTTTCTCAGAAACTGATGCTTTTTACTGATTATTTTGATATAATTTTATTTACACTCTCATAACCCTCCTCCCCATCCCTTCCCTTCCCACCAATGGGCTCCTTTCTACTTGCATGTCTTCTTTGTGAGTATATCTATTTATATATATATACATCCCAATTCTGCCATAAGGGCAGCATACATGATTTTTTTCTTTTCTCCATTACCCTTCTTTCTCCCCTCCTCTCTCTTTTTGAAAAGGAGAAAGTCTTGAAAGCAGCAAAAGAGAACTGACTCATCACAGAAGAGGATTCTAGATAAAATGAACAGCAAATTTCTCCTCAAAAACTATGGAACCAATTAAGATGACATATTTAAATGCTGAAAGAAAAAAATAAAAGCCAGTAAGTCTCTGGACAGAAAAACTGTCCTTCAAGGATAAATTAATAGTATAAATCTGTGGCATAGCATATGCCTAAAGTTAACAATTTGACTTCAAAAAATGTTAAGCGGGCAGAACTCATGCTAACTGTTCTTACCATGAAAAAAAGGGGGGATGCAAGAGACTTTTGGAGGTGATGGATATGTCTGCAACTTTGATAATAGTGATGACTTAAGGACTGAATTTTGTACATTAAATGTACAGTTACTTTGTGTATCAATAATACCCCAATAAAGATGTTTAGGAGAAAAAAGAAGGAGGAAAGGAAGGGGTGGCTTAACACAAGAAAGCCAATGTAATATAACACATAATAGGATGAACATTTTTTAAAATGATTACCTTAATTTATGAAGAAAAAAATAATTTGATAAAATTCAACATTTTTTCACGTTAAAACCCCTAAACAAACCAAGAATAGAAGGAAACTTCCAAAACAAAATAGGCATTTCTAAAAAACCTATAGGCTGGGATTTAGCTCAATTGGTAGAGAGCTGTGCTGCAGTCTCTGAGGTCCCAAGTTCAATTCCCAGAACCACAAAAATGGGAGAAAGACCTGGCAATCCACTCCCAAGGCCATCCTGAAACAATCAGCCATTGAAAACCCTATGAGGGTCGCTATGAGTCGGATACCGACTTGACAGCACCTAACAACAACAAAAAAAAAACTATAGTTAACATTATGGTCAATGAGGGAAAGCCTGCTTTTTTTCCCTAAGACTGGGAACAAGACAAACAAGGTGACAACTTTTGTCACTGCTACATAATATTGTTGTGCCATAAGTTCTAGCCAGAGCGATTAGAAAAGAGAAAGAATAAAAGGCATCCAAGTTGAAAACTAAGAAGCACACCTACCTCCATTCTTCTATGTAGAAAATGCTATAAAACCCACACATGCACACACACACACACACGCACACACGCACACACACAGATAGTAAACCTGCAAAGTTTCAGAGTACAAGAGCTACACATGCAAAAAAGTGACATTACTATACACTAATAAATTATAGTCATAAAAAAATTAACAAAATCATTTCACTTACAGAAATATCAAAAAATAAAAACATTAGTAGTATATTTGAACAAAAATATACAAGATATATACCAAACCCACAGAAATATTGCTGAAAGAAATTAAACAGTTTATAAAGAACAAACATATCTTAAGCCGGGCACAGTGGCGCACACCTGCAATCCCAGTGGCTCGGGAGGCAGAGGCAGCAGGATCACAAGTTCAAGACCAGAGGCAGTCTGCGTAACTTAGAGAGACCCTGTCTCAAAAAGTAAAAAAATGGGCTGGAGGTGCAGCTCAGTGGTCCAGCACTTGCAAAGCATGCAAGCATGAGGCCCAGGGTACCCCCAGAACACCCCTCCAAAATAAGAACAAAGATATCTTCTATTTGTGGGCTGGAAAAGAATATTAAGATGTCTTTACTAACCAAAGTGATGTACCAATTGAAGGCTATTCCATAAAATTTCTAATGGCCTTATTTTCAGAAAGTTGGAAGCAATGTACCTAACTTTCACATGGAATTGTATGGTAACCAAGTAGCCAAAATAATCTTGAAAAGGAAAAACATCTTCATTTAAAAACTTAACTACAAGGCTACAGTAATCAAAATAGTTTGGTACAACAGACATTTAGATCAATAGAATATATAATCTAGAATGAAACACTTATATCTATGGTGAGTGAAATTTCATCAAGGGTGTCAGGAGCATTCGATGAGGAAAGACACTCTTTTAAAGAAGTCTTGCATGGACAAGTAGATGTCTTCATCAATTGAGATAATCATTTTTTAAAATATTCATCCTATTATGTGTTATGTTACATTGTCTTTCTTATGTTAAATGACCCCTTCCTTTCCTCCTTCTTTTTTCCCCCGAAAATCTTCATACAATCACCACGAGTCAGATCTGAATCTATGGCAACTAGCAACAACAACCAAAATTTAGAATGTTCATATCTTTTGATTCAGTTTTTGTTGTTAGGTGCCCTCGAGTCCAATCCAACATACAACAACCCTCGTAAGGTTTTCAATTGCTCATTGTTTCAGGATTGTTTCTTGGGAGTAGCCTACCACATCCTTCTCCCATTTTGATTCAGAGACACATCTAGTCTTTTAATCCTAGAGATATTCTTCCACTTATCTACACTGATATTTACTATAACTTTTATATTACTAAAATGTTGGAAACTATCTAAATGCCCAACAATGGGGGAAAGAATCTGATTAAACAGATTCAGTCATACTTAAAGAAGGAAAAATACTATACATAAATTGAAATATAAAAAATGCACAATTAAACTTAACATAGAAGGGACAATTTAAGGAGTGGAAAGAAGGCGGGAGAGCTCTAGCAGAGGGAAGAGAAGATTGGAGAAGATGGGATGAGGAGGAGGGTCAATGAGAAGGGAGGAAGGGAGAGAGGTCAAGCTCAATGTAAACAGCACAACCTCATGAGTATGTTGGAAAATAGGGGAAGATAACCCAAATAAGTGTCAGAGTTTAACTCTATACTAGCTATAAGGCTCCGTAAACTTTGTGGGTTGATGAAAGTGTTGCTAGAAATGATGTAAAGGATGCATAATGGAAAAAGCTAATGCTGTACCATGAAGGGGTACATGATGATGTACCCCCATCATCATTTACTAATAAAGGAAAAAACAGATTCAGAAATGCAGCTGTTCAATAGAATATAATGCAACCATTAAAAAGAGTGAGCTTCTCTTTCTGTACTGGTAAGGATACCTCACGCAGAAATGTTAAGTGAAATACAAGCTACGAACAATGTGAAGAACACATTTGTGGGGATAGCGGAATAAAGAGTATAAATATTAACATGTTTTCAAGCACATGTTTTCAAGCAAGAATGCAAAGCTTCTATCTGGAAGAACAAGCGCTTCTGGCAGTAATGATCTCCAAGGAGAAATACTAGAGACTTGGAATCAAGGAATGGATGGGAATGTGATTTTTACACTATGTACTTTTGAACTTCCAAATTGTTACAATAAGGGTTACCTGTTATTCAGCAAATATGTGTGTACATTTTATATGTGTATATATGTATATACATGTATATACATATTTATATATGTATATAAGCATATAAGTATATACATATATGTATATGTGTGTATATACATGCATATATATACATAATATACATACATATACATACGTATATACATACATATACTTTTGAACTTCTAAGTTCTTACAGTAAGGATGACCTGTTATTCAACAAATAGGTGTGTGCATTTTATATGTATATATACATATAAAATGTTTATATACCTGTGTATGTGTATGTATATGCCTATATGTATACGTGTATATACATATATGTATGTATATATAATGTATGTATATACATACATACACATGTACGTATATGCATGCATATGTATACACATATATGCATGTATGTACATATAAAATGTATATATACATGCATATATGTATATATACATATAAAATGCACACACCTATTTGTTGAATAACAGGTCATTCTTATTGTAAGAACTTGGAAGTTCAAAAG